>CABFVX010002978.1:28189-65205 GCA_902151425.1 Timema shepardi | reverse complement strand
GGGGGGGAGCGGAAGTTAGTATTCAAGAAAATATTTCTATGAAAGAAAATCAGGCATGTACACGTCATAAACGTAATTAACTAATTATTAAAAACAAAGAATAAAAATAATGTTATCCAAAATGTGCCGCCCCCTGAAGTCACCGCCCCTAGGTCCGTGCCTATAGGTTAAATCCACTTCTGGATGTACTCCCGCGTTTAAAATGTGCTAACTAAATAATAATGGTGTATCATATAATTGTATAGTTTCTTTAAGTTCAGCAATGATTTCAAGTAATTGACAAACTCTTGTCTATTTCTTAAGGAGGTGTCTATTTAGTTAAGGCATTATCCTACTAGAGTCTCTACACCGATTTGAAAGTTACGCCAACCAACACTACCTCACTCATTGACCGCAAGTGGCGGAATAATCGTTGAGAAATAAGACGTATTTCCGGCTAGTTAGTTTTAATAATAGTATTTTCACATATACATGTTTAATGTAATATTATTTTATAAATTTAATATATTAATAATTGTAAAAATAATTTATTAGGCCAAATTTCACCATTAATATTCTAGATTTAATTTATAGCATTTTACATTAGTAGTTTGGACCCGGTTACCAGGTCCTCTTGCGCAGACAGCTTTTTCCGTACGCACCTTAGCAGGCTAGCCTGTAAAGTTTATTTTAATATATTCTATTTCTACCTAGTTTTGCGTTTTAACTGTAAGTATTAACCTCCTTAGCAATTACGTTATTTATTTATAGTAAAAGTAGCCTGTTTACGTTTTAAATAAATGTGTCTTATAACACTCTTTATAGGCCAGTCTCTACACTTCACCGGTTTGTCGCCTTGGATCTGACAAAGCGATGGTAAATTTGTAGGTCAGATGATTTCTTCTTATTTGAATAATTTATTTTGTTATGATAGTTGACTCTTGAAACCACCTAACACCTAATTGAAATAAATGTTCACTCAAGATTAAATAACATTAAGGCCTGCGTCGGCTGTGAATAATAATTAATTTTCAGGGGAGGGGCGCAAGTTAAATATTACTATTAGCTTTTGGAAATTAGGTTATACATTGGATTTAATTATAATGCAAACGGTTTAGGCCACGTTATGGAATTTCGGGGGACTGAATTCTCTTATGTGTTCACATTTTTTCGCATTTATTTTATAGGCTTTATCAAGCTGTTCTCTTATTTTTAAATCTAAGTATTGTCATTGCTTATCATTTAAATTAAGGGTCAGAAACTTATAATTTGGGATAAAAACTAATATATCTACTAGAATTTCATGGGTTCAAACCTAGCTGGCTTTTTACGATTTTTCTTGAGCGATATGGTGACCTAGTGGTCTAGGGGTAAGGCGTCAGACTTCCGTGCTGGCGTCCAGGGTTCAATCCTCGGTCCCGGCAAAGATTTATCTGATTACCAAACCCTTCCTTCACCTCTGACAAGACATCTTGTGAATGTGAGGAATGCCAGGCCTCCACCGTGGTTCGGATTCCACGTTAAACTGTAGGTCCTTCATTTCATCTCACAATCACCCTACCATTACACATTAGCGTAAGTGTGTACAACCCGAACGGGTAGTAAGACGCGGTGCTAGTAATAATAATAATAATAATAATATAATTAAAAACTAATTGTTGGTTTGTTTGAATGTGCCAAAAGTAATAAATAACACATAACCGTATGGTCTTGCAGATCATATGGTTTGGTGAATGGATTTATGTTGACTTTTCTAGCAGTCTGATACACTACCTCTTCTACCGTGGATGCCTTATAGTTTATATATTCATTATAATAGCACTTTCCCAACTCAGCTTGACCTAGCCTTTCATTTGAAAAAAATAAATTTATAATTATAGATACAATAAACTATTCATTGTGATTAAACGTGAGTGGTACACACATGATATGTAATGTCTGTTTTAGTGTGCATGATCACCCGCGTAACACACAGCACAGGGAAGTTACACGTCATCATGATTTACATTTAAAATGTAATTTGGGCGATGTGTTTTGTTTAAATGTAGTGTTTTATTAAAATTATTGAAAATGTATACATCTTAGTTTTATCCTCTTTTACAGTAGCCCCGTGGCTTCTTTGGTGCTGACTGACAGCTCACAACTGACTTCTAACAGTCAAAATTTAAGTACCAGTATTATACCCAAATTTTGACTGTCAGAAGTCAGCTGTGAGCTGTCAGTCAGCACCAAAGAAGCCATGGGGCTACTGTACATACTCTTGTATGAGTAGTAACATATTTAACCAATGTACCATAACAATGAGAACAAGCCTAAAATTAGACAGATAAAGTGTACATTCACCTGAATAATAATAGTCCTATTTCACCAAATTGAATAACTTACCTAACTAGTCGTTTTATACTACTCTAATTTCTCTTGTAAGCCTATATAGTTGTTTGCACATTAAGAATAGTACTGTAATCCATATTTTTTTATTTTTTTATTATTTAGCACCGTGTCTTACTACCCATTCGGGTTATACGCTTTAAGTACTAATTACACTAATGGATTAGGAAATAGGAAGGTTGAATTAAAGGAAGTGAACCCGCATTTGCTTGGAGGGAGAGTGGAAAACCATTTAGGATAAAACCGCCCCCAGTTCATCCGACCGAGATTCGAACCTCGATCTCCTCGTCCTCAGCAGTCGAGCTCAACACGACTAGCGCGCTAGCCAACTATGCCACCGGGGCGGGTTTGTAATCCATACTATGCAGAGATCATGATCAACTTAATGCTTGTGTAACATAAAGGTTCTCCTTGTGTTTTTAAATGCCCAAGGGAGAGTTCATTTTAGGTAGCCACATGAACGTTAAGTGAAGGGTAGCTAATTAGTTTGCGACTTGTGAGCCACGTCAAGAGGGCTATGAGTACTTTGTTTATGGAATGCAAGCAAGTTCTGTGGTGAAGTTTGTCCTTTTACAAACTCTAGAACTCGCCTCGGTGGCGTAGTTGGCAAAAGTGCTAGTTTTGTGTTGAGCCAGACTGCTGAGAACAGGGAGATCGAGGTTCAAATCTCGGTCGGGTGAACTGGGTATTGTTTTTTCTAAATGGTTTTCCACTCTCCCTCCATACGATTGTGGGTTCACTTCCTCTAAATTCAACCCTCCTAATCCATTGGGGTAATTAGTACTTGACCGTATAGTTAGATGCTGTGCTAAATAATAATAATACAAACTCTGAAACATCGTAGGCTCTTGTTACACTTTATTTTGTAGGTCCTATAAGATTATATTGTAAGTTTGCATCCAAATCAACCCTAAATACTTAGGTTTCACCTTAGTGCACAATATATTTTCAAACAAGAACAAATCCATTGTGAATCCTGATCGCACATTAGTTTCTTTACATTAGATTAATTTCAGGTGAAATTTAAATGAATTTTAAGTCATCACACACATTGATCACAACTGGGAACCTCACATAGTATTATAATGACATGTCATAGACCTTGATATCTTAGCACTCTCTAATGAATATGTTTATTTTAAAACTAGCTTAAGTTGTTGAATGTTGTAAGAATTTTCACATTTGCCAGTGATAGGGAAATTGAGGTTTTATTCCTGGTCAGGTCTACTGAAGGTTTTCCACTCTCTTCACACAAATGCATATACACCTTTTCTAAATTCAACCTTCCCCATCCCTAACACATTAGCGTAATTGGTACAAAGTAATTGGGTGTGTATTTTATTTAATTATAGAAAAGTGTTTTTCTATTATTTCCTTCAGAAATTAGCAGCCAAAAAAATTAAATTTCATTTCAATAATATAATGTATAGATTATTAGCGTTGGGAAATAAGTTTTACTCATTGCTACATATTTTCACACTCTTTAAGATATTTTATTACATATTTGGACTAATTTTTTTAGTTACATATTTATGTACATATAGGTTAATACTACATACATATATGGGCTCTACTATGGGTTCTTTTTAAAAAAAAAGTAAATTTTTTATGATAACAATTTGGAATTTTCTAAACTTTTCTGAAGTAGTTTTTTGAGATTTTGTCACACAAGCTAAATATTTAATAACTCTTCATTGGCAGAACTGTCTAAAACATATTTTGTGTTAGACTGGCTTACTGATGATGGGGAGATTGGGGTTCGAATACTGGTCGGTCTATTGAGGGTGGTTTTTCCTAAATGAATTTTCAGCCTCCTTCCACAAAAATGGGGGTAGATTACCTCTAAAATGCTCCCTTCCTCATCCTTACACCATTAAACTAATTGTCATAAATGTGTATAACCTAAACAAGTAGTACCTAAGATGCGGTGAGAAAAAATCTGATAAATCCATCAAAAGCAAAGCTTGGTATTATATACTAAGTCACTTAATTTATAACGTTTCCCTAATAGTACAGGATATAATGAACTTTATCAAATAAATGAACTGAGCTTTTGATCAAAGTTGGCACAAGAAGCAAGAATGGATTGGATAAATTATTTTGAAAAAATACTACAATTTGGGAGTAATGCAAATTATAACGAACAGGAAATTTGACTAAACAAACCATATTACATATGACTGGATTCTATTCAACTTAACGTTCATGTAACAAACCTAATCACAAGGCCAAGGGTAGTTAGTTAAATGTCCTCAACATTGACAATGGCAGAGAACAAGAGATCCACCAACTCAACTAAGAGGAAGTCAAACTCAAACCTAAAGAAAGGCATTCAAACAGCACAAATACACCAACCACGAGATTTAAATTTAGGGCAGCAGGAAAACTAGACGGATGTCAAAGTCTATATAAATAATGAATTTGCAAGAAAATGTGGTTGTGGAACAGTTGGAATATTAATAATTCACTAAACAAATTATAATCTTCAAAGTAAAAATATTTTAAGTTATGTTTATTTAAAATATTTTTTTCAGAATTGGAAAAAATTGGCAATTCTTTTGTAAAACTAATAGTTTTTTTAGCACCATCTTACTTATCCATTTGTGTAATATACTAATGTACTAATTAGCACGAAGAGAAAATGGGAAAACATTTAGTAAAAAGCACCCTCAGTACTCCTGACTAAGATTTAAACCCTGATATCCCTGTCATCAGCAGTCTAGTATATTGTGAGAGTAGCGCCTTAGACCATGTGGCCACCAAATTGGGTTAAAACTAGTAGTCGATACTTGCTTGGAAATAATGGCAATTTGTCTTGTGAGAATACATATGTAGATGCGATCTCGATGAAGCTATCCCAAAAGTAAATATTGCTACAATAACAAATTATACAGTCAAGAGTAAAATAGCAAGTGTTACTTGATGTGGAGGTAGGAGAAGTCAAGATTAATATTTGTCCCTTCTCCTTGGTATATCAGACACTTTGGGATCATATTGAATGACTGGTATTTTTAGCTACAGTAGCCCCATGGCTTATTTGGTGCTGACTGATAGCTCAACACTGACAGCTAAAAGCTTTGAAAGGTTACCAGACCAAATTATGTATTGCCACGGGGCTACTGTATCAAGATGAGAATCTGTAGGTGATAAACACACTTAATTTTCCAGTTTCATTTGTGGGGAAGTTGCGCTTCAGGTGGGGAGTTTAAAATATATAAATATATATGAAATGCTCATGTAAAACTACAGGATGTAAAAAGTAAACATTTACACTGAATAATAATTCAATTCGGTTTACTTTTGAGAGAAAATTTAAGAAATGTATGCCAAATGTCAGCAGTCATTGAGAAACAAAAACAATTGTGGCGATTAAAGGAAATAATCTCAGAAAAACAAGATTAAATTAATATTTTATATGTTAACAAGTGCCAGATAAAACATTCAGGTAGGCCTAATTCATTTTCAAATCCTACCCAGTATTGTAGGCCCTACTATTGACCGGTAGATAGTAAAAGAAAAATCAAATGTTTGTATTACACTGTCATATTTATTTTACTGTGAAACTTTTTTTTATACAAAATATATTTTACCAATCTTTTATCAGCTGTTTCCAGCCTGTAGCCTGGTCACTTTGGTTAAATGCTCCCATCTTCCTTTCTCCTTCCACCCCACCATTATTCCTACTTTGATTCTTCCCATTCTTTTCCATTCACTTGAACACTTTCATTTAACCTAAAACATTCTCCTAGGTATCTTCATAGAAAATGATGACCTCTGAAAGATTAAACATGGCCGAGTGAGGTAGTTAAACATTTAAATGTGCATTGTGAACAGAATGATTTCTTATACTATATAAACTATGAAAACTACAAGGACCCAGATAAAAGATTGGCAAAATACAAAAATGTCAGAACTATCGCAAGAGCACCTACCAAGTTGTAGCTCTGAAAGAAATGTTGTCTAGTGTAATACCCTAAATCACATGAATTACTAAGATACACTATACATCTTCTAGTTGGAATAATAAAAATTGGGGAATAAACCTCTGTTTGAAAAAATGTGTGAAAATCATATTTTTGTCAATAAAAGTGAGTTACCTGCTATAGCTAATAAAGTAATTAACATATAAGCCTATATGAAGGATGTCAATTCCTGAAATTAGACTTTGCCAATTTCTTTGGTTTCTTCCCTGCAAATTGAACAATCTCAAGAATCCAGAAAATACACAACTTATTCTGTTGTTGACATTCAGAATCAATAGATAAATTTACAGTGGGTTTGAAAAACAGTAGAACCTACCAATAATATCACAGTAGGTACCTAATAAACAAATCTACCTTTAGTTTACTGTTCCCTTTGAATCTTTTACTAAACTATTTTTTAAACCTAATTTATTTTCTACACTGCTACTTCTACTTTGCTGGATTATTTTCTTTTCCAAGCTAATGGGGCCCCCATCATATCCTGACTTGGGCAAAAATGCCAGAGATGTTTTTGGCAAAGGGTACCACTTTGGTTTGTTGAAACTGGATCTAAAGACCAAGACAAAATCTAATGTTGAATTCTCATCGGGAGGAGTTTCCAACCAAGACTCTGGCAAAGTGTTTGGATCTCTGGAGACCAAATACAGGGTGAAAGAATATGGTAAGTAGATTTAGTTCAGATGATTAAATAGCTCTATCTATTTGTGTAACATGTGCTACACTGTGTATATATTGTAATAATGTTGATCTGATATTTGTTAGGAAGGCTACCAAACAGCTCATTATGTATTCCATGCTCTTTATTAATTTATTTTTACAACAATCAACTCATTATACCTTAACCCCAAATAAAAAAATACTCCAAACCTGTAGAAGCATTCGCTGCGCAAAATATTTATTGCCTTTGGCAGTTATGAGACTAAGGCCTCTTTCAAACGATCCGACTTTTCGCCGGGCGCTATGTCTGGCACGGCCCCGGACTTATCAATAACCATTTGTGCTTATGATTGACTTCACACACTACGAACCATGCCATGTCAGGTTGCCATTGTCAGCACGGCGCCCATTTCAATCTGACACGACATTTTGCCATCAACGGCGTAAAATGTATACAGAGTTAAATGTAAGTGTTCAGACTTGCAGACTTTTCACCGTCCGGCGGACACAGCTCAGTACATTATAGGCAACAATATAGATAGTGTGTCACAGAGGTGGTGTGCTTTGTTCCTGTATTTTAAAATAGGTTTGAGTTTGTTGATAAGGGAGGGTCATGAGCTAGAGGTAGAGCTATTAATAACTTTAGTATCAAACAGACCGGCTCTTTGGGATAAAAGCCTAGAACACTACAAGTCACGTATGGAAACTACAGCAGCTTGGAGGGAAGTATTCAAGGAACTGAACCCGAACTACAAGGAAAAAAATAAATATGGCAAGTTTTTCTTAAGACATGTTAGTAGGATAGTTCTTCCCAATATGGGATTCTGTAGGCCACCTCTCTCTCATTAAAATTCAAAAATTGTTCCTGAAAATATTTTATTAAATTATCGGCTTGACACTGTCACAAAAACATCCATCATGAATGAGGAAACGTCCATAATATCATATTTCAGAATAATTAAAGACTCCACATTTAATTACATACCTGTATCGAACAGATAACTAATAATAATAATAATAATAGAAAACATATGAAAAAACTTGTTTATGTCCAATTATAATTGATGTGATGAAATAATAATTATTAGTCCAATAGGCTATTGATATTTGTCAATAGACTTACCTTTCTTTAAACAGTAGGATAGTTCTCCCCTATTTTCTTAAATCTACACTTTCCACTGCCAGTGAAGTGACCTCTCGTTGGTCATGAAGAAATCGGTAAAAACTTTTCAAATGTCATTTGCTGACTTGTTTACACATTCACCCTTCGTGTCAGGAATGTCCTCAAGACTTACTATTGTGAATGTGTTTTCAAAGTTATATAGTCTCTCTCTCTCACACACAAAATTATGCAGAATACAGCCTGCCTATTGTAATAGATAGTTCCATTGAGACGTTGAGTGGCCTGTGGAAAATTCTTCATTTATTTGATAAGATCCCAAAACTAAATTTGACATACCTCTTAGCTTTACTCAAATGGTAGTTAAATATTTGCTTTGGTTGATTCAGGATTTTCATCGAGTAGGGCCGCATAAGATGTTTGTGAATCCCAAATCCTTCATCTCTGATAAATTCATAAGGAATGTCTTGATCTCTACATACTGGAAAGCGCTTTGGTTTGGGAAGGGATAGTTTATTGTTAATTATGATTTTCCAAAGCATTGATTCCTTGAAGGCTGTTGAATCAGTCTTTTCCATCTACCCCATTGTCAACAAAAATAAAACTATATTCACTATCAACCACAGCAGACAGTAGGGGCCTACAAGAATCATTATGTTCAGGCTTCATGATCCGGATGTGTTTTGTGTCTACATCCCCAATACAACTGGGTTTTCTTATTATATCCATTGGCCGCAGACTCCAGTCTTCTGTTATAGGAGGCATACACTCGAGATGCAAATCGCCCCACACAGCATCACAAACCTCATGAACAATCTCAAAGATGGTAGACACTCTAAATCGATAAACATAGTGAAGATCCGTGAAAGTATTACCACTTGCAAGGTACCTAAAGACACTGGCATTAAAAACATTGGAAATTAAAACTCAACACACACACAAAACATTGCAGACTGATAAGTGGGTTTCAACCCGCTTCCACCCAAACCCATTTATGGTTGTCCGTGCTTAGTAGCCACCACCATATTAAAAAGATGCAACATTTTAATAGACCTATTTAAGGTGGTATGGAAGGGAACGCAAGCTAAGGGCATTTCTTTTTTTAGGGCAAAGAACATTTTTGGCCAAACTAAATCAAATATTTCTCCATTAGAAACATAGAATTTAACATTCTAGGGATGGTACTATCAGCAATTTTAGAATCAGGACACCCTTTCCAGATATTCAAGAGCAGTTTAAATTAATAAGTGTAGAAAATTATACTCTTATGCTTCTACTTGGTGACCTGGCGGTCTAGGGCTAAGGTGTCTGACTTCTGTGCTGGGGCTCCGGGGTTCAATCCTCGGTCCCGGTACAGATTTATCTGATTACTCCCTTCCTTCACCTTTGACAAGACAACTTGTGAATGTAGGGAATGCCAGGCCTCCACCGTGGTTCGGATTCCACGTTAAACTGTAGGTTCTCCATTTCATCTCACAATCACCCTACCATTACACATTAGTGTAAGTGCGTATAACCCGAATGGGTAGTAAGACGTGATGCTAATAATAACTATCCAAAGGCAAAAAGTAATTGAAGTATTCCTCTCTGTCTCAAGTAACGCCATCATTGCTAAGTGCAATAACATTCTGGACCAGCAGGTGAAGTACTTTAAGAAGCTTTACGATGGAGAAGAAACTGATCTGAGGCAAAATCAACTGGGCTTTCTGCAGCAGAACACTAATAGAAAGGAGACAACTTCTAGTATGTATGAGAGAGAAGGTACTGTGAAAAGGAATCAGAACTTGAAATACCCAATAAGATTGATGGTCAAACATTCCTGTGCCCACCATAGCCTACCACTTCTCAGAAAAACCTAAAAAAACAAAAACCTGGAATGTCAGATATTGAAAAGTCAATTTTACATAAATTGCAAGAGCCATAACTTGAAAGGTATTCTTCCCAGTCTTCAAAAACTTGATGGCAATGAAACAATAAAGTTCCAAGTTGAAGTCTTGAGCATTCTTCGATCTTGATCAACTCCTCTGAGTGCCTCATGATCTGTACATCACCAATCAAATATGTAACCACCACCAAATTACAACAACAAATAGAACAGCGTCCGCCAACCTGGAGACACCCACCACCACCACCGCTACTACGACCTTCATCAACTTATGGGGAAATGTGTTTCCTTCAACTCAACCCCGGATTGAAATACCTATGCCAACTGGACATAAACGCAGATTCGGACAGCCGGGTTATTCTCAGCCAAACAACACAGCTTCAGGTCAACACGTTGTCTTCGCTTTCTAATGAATCAATTAGTTCTTCTTGTAATGATGACACTTTTTGGGATCTTTTTCAAAGTTAGTGCAGTGATCAAAGTCTTCAGAAATCAAAGTTGATAAAACATTTACCTTTTTTAATTTCAATACATTTTGTTTGTTCTATATTCATTAGTCTCTAAAGAGTTTAAAATAAATACATACTGATTTTTTTTCTATAAAATACAGTAGATATTGTTATATAAAACAGGAATAAACAGGTTGAGAAAGTTTGTTTCCAAAGGCTATATTTTCATATCAATATTCCACTTACTCTAATTACTAAGCTCTGGGAACTCTTACCTTAAAGATACAGCAAGCCTTTTGGTTGGTGAAGTGGCATCTCTCGTCTTACTATTTTGCTTGAGGAGTAGTGGTGGACTCAATCGGTTCAGGAGCTCCTCAAAACGTGCTATTGTCATTCTGAAGTAGCTGACAAATTTTATCTCATCTTTTCTTCAATCTTGATAGAAAGTGACAAAAGTCCCAGCAACTGGTCTTTGTATATTTAAAGGATAGACCTATTTCCTTGAACTCTTTTACTTTTTATATACAAATAGTAAAGATATAACAATTTCTCATGACTGTTCAGGCTGGCAACTCGAGAGCAGCTAAGAGGGAACACATAGTAAACCCTCGCCAGATCATGATCATGCCGTTTGTTTGACGGCGTCATGCAGGACACGGCGTTGGCGAAAAGTCAAATTGTCTGAAAGAAGCCAAATACATTTTTGACTGGACAAATATGACTAAAAATTAATCATATGCTATTCAAAAAAATCACTTAATAATCAAGTGTACAACCCAAACAAGTAGTGCTAAAATTAAATCATTATTTATCAATACAGTAATATTTTTTTTAACAATAGTGGCATACTTTTAAATACAACACAAGGAAATAAATGTATGTTATATGTGTTATAATGATATGTGGTTGATACACTGCATAAAACAAGAACAACCTGGAAAATTCAGGAGATTTTGTGCAAAAGGAACTTTAGTCGATGACATTTTAAAAAGTCGCTGGAATGCGAATGGAAAGAGCTTAGATGCTTTTACAATTATTGGGAAATACATTAAGTAGAGTGCGAGCATAATACACTGCACATCATGAGATTTATATAAGAAGAGAGTAGTATTATTTTCTTTAATTATTCAAATTCTTCCTTCCAAGTGTCCTGTGGCTTCCCATTATTATGGTGATAGCATAGAAATGTAAATTATGGTCACTGACGAGTTTCACTAGAATATAAAACATATATTATTTTTTAATTCAAGGTTTGCACAAGCAAAGTGTAACGTTATTTGCCACTCTATCATGTATTTTTCTAATTTTGTAAATAGTTCCAATTTATTTTCGTTTGAAATTAACCACTTCAAAGTTTGGCTGCAGCATAGTGAGCTGTGTTACCGGCGTGACAAAATAATACTATTTACATCCATTCAAAAATAAAAGGACGAAAGGAAGAACGTATAACACTGTTTTAAATAATTTAAATAAGGAATTTTGACCAAAGGAAGAACACTTACCTTTTATTAAACAAATTAATTATCCTTCTAAGAAGTTTGTTGACTCTTCTTTATTTGTTTTCAATGTCGGCCATGATTTATTTCAACGCATGCGCAGATCTGTCAAACAAGTGAGTGGCGGGTCTTGCGATTGTAAAAGAAGTAAGAAAAGAAAAAAGATGTGATTTAAATAACTTCAAACTCGCTGGCATTTCAATTCTGACAGATGAAAATAAACATTTAATTCTTTAAGATATTGTTCATATTCATTGTCATATGTTTCAATATTTATATTAAATTTGCATTTTATTTTATATTCATCTCTAGTCTATAGCCAACATTTTAACTTTAGTTTTAATATATTAGTTTTCTCTTTGGACTTGGAAGAAAATAGAACGTTTTTAAATTTGATTCTTGGAACACTTTCTGGAGAAGATCAGGGAGGGTCTTCTTCCTCTGTGTAATTTTTAACATGAAGCAAAATCTGTGTGGCTACTAACTAAATTTATTTATAAAGTGGAACCATGTCTTGAAAGTAAAGTGCAAGAACACAGATGGAAAGTTAAAGGAAACAAATTTTAGAAATTGGTGAAATCAAGCCGTATCTTCAAATTAAAATCTTTGTTTCTCTTTATCAAGAAACCAAAATTTATGTAAAAACTTTCAGAAAAGACTAAATATATTCAGACTCTCTATCTATTCCAGAGATTTAATTAATATCTTATTGGGTGACCTGGCGGTCTAGGGGTAAGGTGTCAGACTTCTATGCTGGCGGCCGGGGTTCGATCCCCGGTCCCGGCAAAGATTTATCTGATTACCAAACCCTTCCTTCACCTCTGACAAGACATCTTGTGAATGTGAGGAATGCCAGGCCTCCACCGTGGTTCGGATTCCACGTTAAACTGTAGGTCCTTCATTTCATCTCACAATCACCCTACCATTACACATTAGCGTAAGTGCGTATGACCCGAACGGGTAGTAAGACGCGGTGCTAATAATAATAATAATAATAATATCTTATTTTATGTTTAAATATTAATTATATTGATTTTTATTCTCCACTCTGGATTAAACCGGGCCCTTGTTACCGACTACCAGCCCTCGATTTATGGGGGCACAATTAAAATCTCTAAGCATCATAACTCCCCTCGGTGGCATAATTAGCTAATGTGCTGGTTTCGTGTTGAGACTGCTAAGGCCAGGGGGATTGAGGTTTGAATCTCAGCTGCGTGAATAAGGAGTGGCTTTTCCTAAATTATTTTTCTCTCTCCCTCCACACTTCCTCTAAATTTAACCTCTCCAATTCAAACATGTAACTCAAACAGGTAGTAAGACATGGTTCTAAATAGAATAAATAAAAGCATCAGTTTATAGACTACTGGATTAAAATTAATAAATCTTGACCCTTCTAAATTCACCACTTTCTTCTCACATACGTTCTCCACCTCCCTCCTTAGTGGACAACAATACCTACTAAACAAGGACAGAGAGAGGACTGAAAGAAAAAATAAATGTTTAGAAGGCAAGCCCTTCTTTCATCCCTTATTCATTTACAATACTAAAAATATTAGAGTAAACACTGGTTAGATTTAGTTCTACAGAACAACACACACTCACCACTCTCTTCAATATCAAATTTGGATGGGAACTTTGATTGATTTAGAACATTTAAGATTTTAAAAAATACTAGTTCTTTTTGACAAATTCTTTAACCATTTCCCTGGCCTTTAATTCAACATTTACCTGACTGTGTAACTCTTTAAATGAATGCATTATAACAATACATACTATATTTAGTTATTTCTATTTCCAATTCTATTTATATTCCATCTTATGTGTCCCATAATCTTTTTCTAAGATTCAGATTCGAGATTCTTAGGTAAAATTAAGATTTGGTAATTTATTATTAACACACCCGCCTCGGTGGCGTAGTTGGCTAATTTGCTTGTCGTGTAGAGCTCTACTGCTGAGGACGGGGAGATCGGGGTTCGAATCTCGGTCAGGTGAACTGGGGGTGGTTTTTCCTAAACGGTTTTCCACTCCGCCTCCACGCAAATGCGGGTTCACTTCCTCTAATTCAACCTTCCCAATTCCTTTTCCATTAGAGTAATTAGTACTTAAAGAGTATAACCCGAACGGGTATTAAGACGCGGTGCTAAATATTATTATTATTATTAACATACTTAGACCAATTGTTAATACAGATATTCTTGCACAGTGTTTTTTTACCAATCTGTGTTATCCACATTTAACTAGACTAATGTGGTAGTGATGAGTAAGGTAGAATATATTTCAAATCCAAGCACAATTACTTGGAAGGAGAGTGGTACATTATTTAGTAATAATCAACCTCAGCACACCCAGCAAAGATTTGAACCCCAAACTCATTGATAAACTAAACAAGACAAGACACATTTAATCTTTGTGTCCACCAATATCACTATCTCATTTTATAGTAAACATGGTCTTAGGGTAACATACTCGCCTCAGGAGATGTTCTGGTTCAAACCCAGTCAGGGTCGATTGATTTTCCTTAAGCGATACAACTCCGTAACACAACCTCCTTCAGAGGGGGAAAAAAGCCGCCAATCCCATGTTGATTGTGGTATGTAAAATAACTGAAAATACCTTTACTGGCAAACTTAATAGGTCCTGTCAGTCTCGCTTATATGATCAGTTGGTTCAGAAAGTACATGTTAATAACTCAAATTAATATAATAAATAATATGGTATATATTGGTTAATTATTAAAATGTAACATTATGTGAAATTTAACATCTAGCCAAAATATAAGTTGCATCGTCTCTTTGTTATGATTTGTATCTTTTCTCATCTGACACAGCAAATAGGTGCATAATGTTGATACATTACCTTTAGCGCTTGAGGAGTGCAAAACTTTGACATGCATTTAATTTTACAAGTACATAGTATGTCAATGAAAGTATTTGTAAAGCAAGTTTTACAAATAAAACTGTCAAGTCAAGACAATTTACTGTGCTAGAATTTGTTCATTTCAGCATTTAAGTTAAAATAAATGTTGTGCAAAGCTTATTTAACTTATAAATTAAAATGTAAATGTCAAGGATTTTTTTTAAAATTAGTCTTATCACTTGTTGGAGTTAAATATGCCCGTGGACTAATTACGCCAATATGTTAAGGATGAAGAAGGCTGAATAGATGAAGTGTATCCGCATTTGTATAGAGTCAGAGTGGGGAAATCATTTAGAAAAAAAAGCCCTCAATACACTCGACCGGGGTTTGATCCCAGATCTCTCCATAGTCAGCAGTTGAGTTTATTGTGAAGAGGTATGCCTTTAACCATGTGAAAACCTAAGAGGGTGAATGTTTTATTATTTGTTTTTACAAGCTATTTATCAAATTGTTATGTTTATCAAAACACATTTAATTTAATAAACCTACTTATTGCATAATTATATTTTTCAGGTCTGACATTTTCTGAGAAATGGAACACAGACAACACTTTAGCTACAGAAATTGCAATTCAGGATCAGATTGCACAAGGGTTGAAGTTGTCTTTCGATACCACATTCGCTCCTCAAACAGGGTAAATATTTTTTTATGCAGTTTACTTGTTAAATGCATGTATTTTGACTATAAATTCATGATTAAGCTTTGTCCTCATAATATTAGCTGAATACTCATCTTTAAATGTTGTACTTTCTTGGGCATATAGGGGTGTCTGAACATGTTTAGGGATAAATGTATGGGGGCGCATCAACATGTTGTTTATAAGTACCTAGACATCAACATGTTATATAGAAGTGTGTTGTGATTTAGAAGTTTGGGGGTGCCAACATCTCAAGCTTAGTAAATTACATAGCTAAGCCTGTGTTATGTATTGAAAACTTGTTAGATCATAGTTGCCAAACAAGACATACCTTGGCAAAGGTTTGGGTTAAAGATTAATACATTTACTATGGTATTTATGTTGGCCAAAGGGAAGCCAACATTGCCTTAGCACTCTACAATTATTCTTATGGTTTCATCTGAATTTGGTCTCACATTAAAGGTGAGAAAATGTGAGAGCAGGGTTTTTAAATGAGCTCAATGAAGTCTTGAATGGATGTGAACCGGTTGAAAGAAGTATCTTGTTAGGAGATAGAATCAATGGGTGGGTATCCAAAGAGAGAATTCAACAAGAGTGTTAGGAAGTTATGGTGATAATAGGGTAGATCAGAATGGTAATGAGTTAATGAGTCTGTTTAGAAAAAGGTTCATTTGTTTCAAACACAAACATATTCACTTGTATAATGGCATCGGGGCAATTTGAGAACAATGATTGATTTTATGGTGTATGATGAGAGACTAAGAAGTTAAGTAAAGAATACCACGACTATGCACGGAGATGAATTTGGTGAGGAATCAGTGCAAGAGTATTAAGCAAGTAAGAGTGAAAGTGGAAAAGTGTGATTGCGCAATATGAAAGAATGCCGGGCAAAAAATCAACTTTACATAAGCATTAATGGAATGTCAAAATAAATGCTTTTGATATAGAAAGTGCTTGGAAATGAATAAAAGAGGCTGTAATTGAGAGTGTGAAAGATGCGGGGGTGGGAAACTTAAAAAGAGATGCATGGTAGAATGAACAGGTGAAAGAAGCTGTCAGAGGAAAAAGAGACTAATGATTGTTGCGAAGCGTGAAACAATGTATGACTTTGTGTTTTGGACATATACAAAGATAAAAAGATGAATGCCAGGATGGTAGTAAACTAGAGTAAGGTACAAATGAGACAAAAAGAAGAAGAAAGAATGCAGAATGATTTTGAAGGAATTAAGCTGTTCTGGATGTGGGTAAATATAACTAAACAAGGAGTACAAGGCAAGACCTATGCCATTCAGAATTAGTGTGGTGAAATAATTTGAGATAAAAAATGTATTAAGATAGCAATGGAATATTTTGAGGAATTGTATGGCGAAAATGTAGAGAAAGCAGCAGAAAATCGGGGAAATGTGAGATGAGTGAAAAAATTAACAAAGCTGAGGTAGCTCTGAAAGTCTTAAATGAAAGAATGTCAAAACTGCCTGTGTAGATTGTGTGTATATATCTGTGTGTGTGTGCTGTCATTTTGAGCATTCCTAATGACTAGAAGAATGCCGTCATTGTTCCTTTGTATAAAGATAAAGGCAGTAAGAGTGAATGTAAGAATTATTGGGCAATTAGTTTGTTGAGCACTCCAGGCAAAAATTTTGGGAGGATTTTAATTGAGAGGGTGTGTGAAAATCTGCAGACTATAGTTGGGGTGTGCATTGTGGCTTAATGCCAGCTAGAAGTTGTATGAACCAGATATTTGCATTGCAATGAGTGATTGAGAAATGTACAGCAGCAAGGAAGAAAGTTAATTGTGCATCCTTTGTTCTGGAAAAGCATATGATCAGGTGAATAGGATTATGTTATGGAATGTTCTTGGAGAGAATGGTGATGTCATTGTGAAAGAAGTATGTTGCCTACCCCGTAAGCTGTAAGGGAACGGCATGATTGTATGTGTGTATGTGTGCATGCATTTTGTATGCAGGTGAGTTTGACAAAAAGGGTGGGGAAGAACAAGATGTCATTAAAAGATTTAAATTATTATTATTATTATTATTATTATTATTATTATAAAAGATGGTTTCAAGATAAACTACCCAGATAAAAGGGTGGGCTCAATAAATGAGTTTAACAGGTGTTTTAAATAGACAGAAATGGTTTTGCACAAATGATGTATACATTTAAAATTATCCATGTCTTTCCTCTACTTTTAAAATAAATAAACTTTAGTATCAATTTTCAATCATTTTTCTCCACCCTTGCATCAACTTTTTCAATCCTTCAGTGAAATAATTTGTGCTCTGCCTCTGAAGGAAACGGTGCACAACTATTTTTCCTAAAATGCTGACCTCTCTTGCTTTGTGCCAATTTGGCAGTGTGTGGGCAAGCTTTTTTTGTTTTGTGCTGCTTAAGGTGTGGCAAGTATGCTGGAGTGTCAAAAATGGTGACATTGACATACCCATGTTTTGATACATATTGTGCCTTAACCCGGATGGTTTCTTGTATGATTTGGTTCACCCACTCAACATTGGCATCTCTCCCATCACTAGAAGAATCTATGACTTACTGTTCATACTCATTTGGCTTTTTTTTTTTGGAACAGCCACAACACTTCCATTCCCACAAGGTTTGCTTCAATGTCATGTCTTCCCCATACTTCTACCAACTTAATGCGGACTTCACCTTCCATCAAGCCACATATCCAAATGTATAAGGCATTCACGAGCTAAGTTTACCTGAATGACAGCTCGAAATGTTACTAGAAGTAATCCCTAATATATCACTACGCCAACAGCTGACATCTATCACTTTGGATGACTGTAATGAAAACTGATAGTAATATATTAATGTGATAGTTAACCACAGTAATTTAGGCCAATATTATTTATATATTTATTTGAGGTCGGACACAAAGTTTATTTATAGTTTCATTCCCTTTAAAAAAATATTAACACCACTTTCACAAAAACTTCTAACGAACATAGCCTCAAAATGGCGACTGGCGAATTTAAACCATATGATTGAACATAACGGTAAACAAGTTTTTTACAATGATGCAGACACGCAGTTGATGAAAATACTTTATTCAGTTAAATATTTCAAAATACGATAAAATAATCATAAAATCATGTATTGTATGTAAAAAAAATGACAACAATTTTCTCTTTTGCAAGTAAATACAATGCCTTTAATAAAAGGTATTGATGTATGCACTATATTAAACATAATCAATAACGTTCCAAAACAAAAGATAAGTACTTTTAATTATGTTTAAAATATTGTTTCGAGTTGGACAAAAAAGAAATTATTTAAAAAAATGAAATAGTATGAGAAAACTTAAGTTTACGTTATTTTAAATGTAATATATAACAGGTAATTAAATATCTTTATATTTATAACAAAACTGTGATCTTTTACAATTGTTGGCAACCCAAAACCTAAACATATGATTTTCGAACTGTCATCCAGGTAAAAACCTATCGTGAATGGAATATACCAGACAACGGCCCTCAATTCAGACACATCTGACATACATTTCATGTATGTCATTCTGTTTGATCTTGTATGGGCACACCTAGAGTTACATGCTGTCATCTCAAGTGCAACATTAATAATTAAGAGAATATCTGGGGTCAACTTTTAATGCACATGTATTTTGTGAAAGTAAATTGCTGTCTATTTAAAAAGGAAAACCTCTTTTCGCGTTATGAGGTAATTTTATTATATTTGGAAGAAGGTACAGGAAAGGTGATATAATATATAAAAGGGACGAACACAATATAACTTTTACAATGAAAAGAACACAGTTCACACTTTACATTGCTGCCAATGGACAAAGAGGTATTGGCTGCCTCTTTAAGAAAATTGATCGCCTTCACCCAATCTCCTGACCTAGGTTTCATTCTATCGGAATTGATCAGGGAGGAGTGTGAAACGTGCAACGCAACTTCCTAAAGGAGGATTGGGCGGTGACTATCTATTTTCTTTAAGAGGCAACCATTACCTCTTTGTCCAATGGCAGCAGTGTAAAGTGTGAACTGTGTTCTTATTTTCATTGTAAAAGCCATATTGTGTTAGTCCCCCTTTTATATGTTTCTATCCACCCTTACTATACTGTCTTCCAAATATAATACAAAACCCTGTTCTAGTTATTCTTGGCTGAAATTTTGGGATATTAGTTTAAAATTATTTTTAACACAGTTTTAATAAGGATTTTAAAAATAGAAACCTTTTATTTTGTGGTTCTTTTCAAAATAATACCTCTGACTTTCCAAGATAGGATTCATTTATGAAACTGTCTCACTTTCAGAAGAAGCATTTGTAATCTAATGTGTATTTATTTTTATTGTTTGTTTATAGGAGTAAAACAGGAAGAATTAAGTCTGCGTTCCAAAATGAATCTGTTGCTTTAAATTGTGATGTTGACTTGAATTTGTCCGGCCCAATTGTGCAAGCATCTGCAGTACTAGGTTACAATGGTAAGTATTTATTTTACTAACCACACCTAACCTAATACTATAAATACATTTTTGGTAACTAAACAAAAAATGATCAAATATATATAAGGAAGTTCAATGTAGTACTGTTGGTAGTGTATTATTATAATGTTCTGTTGCTTCAACTCCACTGGCAATATAAAACTTAGTATTCATGGCTCAAGATGTGTTCAGATAAGCTGCACACTTTAGTCACAACATAACATTTCCACAGATATTAGAGAAAAAAGTTATACAGCTTTAGTAGTTTGCAAACCCCATGCTTTGGTCAGGGCAGAAATGCCATTATTGATGGGCTAGTTATCAAAGCAGTGTTCAAGCGAAATGTTCAAACGAAGCAGATTTAAAGATAAATTTGTCCAATAATCTCGGTGATGATCAACAGAACTTATAAAATAGTATATGATTTTCACAGTTTGAACAAAAAGCTTTTATTTGAATGTCTTCTGATGACTTAAGTTGACATTAGTTGTTTTAGATACGTTTATTTATTTAAGTAGTTGATTTTCAAACAACCAATGTTTAGGTTGTATATATGAGTGACACATTGGAGATTGAATGCTTCCTTAGCATTATCCGCTAGTCAACACTTGTAATGTATTGATTTGGATTAATCTAAATTATGTAAAAAGTCATGGATGAAGGTAATTTTTCTTTAAAGTAATATAGGTAGAGTATCCTTTTAAGATTCATCCATGAACAAACACGCGTTTCTCAGAATGAGGTGAAAAGGACTTCACCCCTAAAATATATTTTTTTATACCTTCTTTCCTGGTAAAAGAGTAACTGCGTCAATTCCTGTTAAAGGGAACAAGTTCATAGTATTTGGCAGAACACGCCATTTCTTTATACCAATAAGAAGCTAGCCATCATAAAACGTGTCGCCAGGACTCTGTCTATTGGTTAGTTTTTACTTTGTTGACCAAGGGAGAAAATGCAAGAGGTATGTCATATATAGACCATAGTGCGTATGTTTATTGGGCAGTAGTAGCGCAGTATTCACAGTAGCAGCAGTAGCACAGTATATTCAGAACAATTTAGTATAACACAGAACAGCACAGTACAGTATAGACAGTGACAGTATAGCAATATCATTTTGACGACGACGACGATGGGGAGGACGATCTCCGGGACCTTGCTCACAGTCCAACACATTATAATATAAGTCACTTCAATATCACAAGTGTGCAGTGATAACAAACATTTAACTGAAATATGTGCAAATAATTTACTGGTGTAATATAAATAAACCGTGTGTGAAATAACAGCCAACAACATTTCTCTTTCTTTAATAATATTAATACCGATTTAATTAGTGCTCGAACACGGGGCTATAGACAGCTGATTAAACGGTATCTTTTCCGTATAGTGGTGATAGGCGCTCGATAACGGAGCTTTAAGACCACCTAAAGTCATCACATCATCTTTTATCTGGGAATTAATCCGTTGTGTATCAATTGACGCCCGAAGCGGGGCGATTGATCACATAGTTATTATTATTGACGCCCAAAAAGCGTGGCGCATTTATTATCCGATAGTATTACACACTTTGTGGCAAATCCTTACAGTCCACAAAATATATTGAAATTACAGTAAATTTCATCTAACCCCTTGGAATAGGGGATCACTAATTTAAAAGTTACCTTTGAATTAAAACCAAGTATGTAGACTTATCATATCGTACTGAATATTGCCAGCTGAGTCGGGATAAGATATTGATTTGTTAGAGCTGCATTCTTCTTTGGATCTCAAGTATCAGCTGTACATTTTCTATTTTCATCAATCACGAGCATCTTCTTTCATCCTTTTGTAGCTTCTCTCTTTATATCTTTTAACACGCAAGCCTTATTTTTCCTTTTCCTCTTTTCTCCTTTCTCTTCCCTTTCATAGTCCTCTTCATTAGATCTGTAAATCAACATTGAAAAATATATGATTGTGATTTCTCTTTAAGATATGATTGGTTATGGAAGTTTGCTTTACTTGCAGATGTGACTTAACAAATAAAATAACTGTTTGGCCTTGAGGATCATGGAATGTAATTTCTCCATTCAGCCCTATTCTGAGACGTTTCCGTCCAATCCATAGCCTGACACCGAACCTCCTTCACTTCTATCTTCAGATATCATTTCATCTTGTTCTACCAAGTGGTTTTGTATTTTCAGGTTTCCCAAATAAAACTTAGTGTGTATATCTGTCACTCATGCAAGCCACATGACTACGCCACCTCTGTATACAGCATTGATAAGTTCGGGGATGCATGTAACTTCCGCCATTCTCCTGTTTGTTCATTCATATTAGGCTCAAATTTATTTCTTGGCACTTTGTTCTCAAAAACTCAGACAGAACCAGAAGACTATACCATATTAGTGATATTAATTTAAAATTGCAGATAGAATTTTTTAATTTTTTTGTAATCTTTATGCCCACGGAAAAACATCCCTAGTCAAAGGTTTGTTGAAGAAATACATTTAGCCTATTAGTTTCATGGATTTTATTTGCTATGATAAACTAAAATAGGAATTCACACAGCAAACACAGTATCATTCCCAGCTTATTTTGTCCTTGGAAGATATTTCAAAATTTAAGAAAAAATTTCAGATTTATTTTAAAAACCTTGGCTAGCAATTTTAATTTTTCAAAATCATTTTGATTTTACAGTCGAAGATCTACCACTTAAATTGCAAATATAGGTCTTAGCTCTCCATTCACATAGAATGCTTGAAGATGGACTCATAAAATGAAATTTGTTATATTCCTACAACTGTCTAGTTGGAACTATAAACATTTCAGGAACTTGACTCGCATGTGTTTGGTTTAACATACTTATGTAAGTGTAATTCCCAAGATGAAATACTACACATTTTTATCTATTGAATATTTGAATTCAATATTAGTGATTGTAACCAACCAAGTCTGTACCCCAACTGGAAAAAATTGTAACAGTTTTGGGGATCTCATATTCCCCATCATAACCATTTGTTTTTATCATAATTATCATAATCATAATTATCATTTTATTTATTGTTCCAGCAAACTGAGTACAAGTTGTGAGTCTCTCAATTTCTTTCTATCTAAATACATCTTCTTCATTTATGGCTCTCCATTCATTCACTCCTCTTCTGGATGTCTTCCTTCACAGCGTCCATCCATCCATCCATCTTCTTCTCAGTCTTCCTCTCGGTTTTTTCCCTACTACCTCCTCCATCCACTTCCTCACCACTCTACCAATCTCCATCCTCTTCACATACTTGAACCATTTCATCCTTGAATCTGGCGATTTTTTCACATAAGGGTTCTTCATTTTAGGCTTTGTTCATATAGCGATATTTCTTATATTTCTTAATATTCTCCATCATTTTGCAGAGAAATTTATAATGCATTGAATAGTTTAATTTTAATTGAATCTAATATTTTGTATACCTAAACATTTAATTTTAACTCTGAGCTATAATTCACAGTTAGATTGTTTATATTTTTCCATCAGCTCCTTGACTTATCAAAATGCATAATGCTTCCATGGTGTTGAAGTAAGAGTTCTAACCACTGGTATAAACCATTTCAACAGCAACTAACACGACACCTTGTATGTACTAGTGCTCATTGTTTTATCAATTTCTTATACTCTTTGACAATATATCACTGAATGAAAACTTTAAATTGAGCTTTATTGTCTATAAATAATTAGGAAATTTACTTTATTTTACCTAATGCACCATTATTTTTTATTGCAGGATGGTTGGCTGGCTATCAAAGCAAGTTTGATTCTCAAAGATCTAAAATAACACAAAACAATGTTGCACTTGGATACTCAACAGGAGATTTCATTCTTCACACAAATGTGTAAGTTTACTATTTTTAAATGATATACTATAATAATTGATTGAGTACTCGGTTGGTTTGTTACATTAATCCGCTTCAGTTATAGAATGGTCTAATGCAGCTGTATATGACCCGCGGGCCGCATGTGGTCCTTGAGAAACTGACATAATTTAAAATTGTGTTTAGGAATCTAGCCAGAACTTCAAATTTTCAAGTTTTGAATCACCTGATTTTATTCAGATGGAGCAAATTGATCTTTGATATAACTCTAAATTGAAGGTAAAATTTTCGCAGGTTTCCAGATTGGATTTTTATAAAAAATAAGGAAATGGAAGCAGCATTGAACATGCTCTAAAAATTGTAACATACTTATGTGAACACAGGGTGTCTACTGGGTCACCAAAGTCACGAAAAAGCTACTTATTGCAAAAGAGGTCACGAAAGTTCCAGAAAAGTTACAAATTTTCAATATTTTGTTAATTAAGTCAACAAAAATATTTTTGTGCTAATTTCCCGCACATTGTGACAACGTGAATGTGTCGAATGTCAAGCCATCCAATACCCATGACGCCATGCGCTTGCCGAAAGGTCTCTGATTATTTTCAGTGACACCATCTATTTAAATTATAATGATGAATGTGAGTGCATTATGTGTATATATGCATCATTTAATGTTCAACCGTTTACCGAAGGAATTTTTTGGTCATAAAAAGTCACTAATTTTTGTTTCTCCAATTCAAGTAGACACTCTGGAACAGTCATTTTATTTGATGAAACAGATCAAATCAAGAGGTCGATACTCGCTTCGGTGGCTTTATCTTGTAAAGTGTCACTCTCGTAATAGACTAGACTGGTGATGATAGGGAGACTGCAGTTAGATCTCACTTGGGTGTATTGAGGGTGGTGTTACCTCAATGGTTTCACACACACACTCTCTCATTTCATTCCATTAATGTCCATTAATTGATAATAAATAATAATAATAAATTGACAACATGGAATATTCTAGCTGTCAAATGTTGTCACTATTTACTTTACATCCATTACTGTTTCGCCTGTGGTCTGGGTAGTTATTTATTAAAGCCATATATTTTCCACTACTGGCTTGTTAAGCATGTTGTAGCTTCTTATGCTTTATAATCTAACTTTAAAGACTAGGACAGGCAAAACTTTCGGTTCTCAGCCGTTAATTCATCACTGTTAAAGAGTAAACCCTCATTTCACCAATGATACATTTTTCAGCCATGCCGGGAATTGAAACTTGTGAAGAAAATTCGAAGTCGAAGCTACATAGGATTTTTGTTGTCACTTAATGCCACTTTTAATTTTTTAATTCAATTATTTTTCTAGATCTTGTCAGTAACAAGGACCAGGAAGATTTCCTTGTTTTTTACCTAAGTACTGTATTAATAACTAATGCACAAAGGCTTACTGAGCTTAGTAACATGTCAATTAAGTTGTGTTTTTTTTGAAAATTGAAAAATGACACATGAATACGAGAATCTAACCCGGGACCTATAGCTCGATTTGAGTTCGATTCTCTTGTCCAGGTACCATTTTACTCCCTCCTCACTAAAAAGCATAAATAATAACTTTGGCTATTTGATTCTTGATTAAATCTTAATTTTTACTTCGTGGAGTTTATAATATTATTTGGCAAACTTTACATATGCATGTCTTTTTATCTGCATTTCTCTGATAATAATTATAAATTAAATTCGGTTTTGGTTTCCTACTTTTCGTTCTAGTCATTTTGAATATTAAAGAAAATGCGGACAAGCTATGAAAAACTTCTGTGTCAAAGAGAGTGAATATTAAGGACCACACATTAGACGCGAGCTGCGATGATAGCACAACTAAAGCGCTTTCTCTGCTTCATACCAGTAACCATGGTATTATTTCTTTAATGGTATTTTTATTTTTTACAAAATTATGTTGGTGATAGTGAACACAATATATTAACATTTACTTACCCGTTTTTGATCCATGCTTACGTTGTGTTAGTTAAATTACTAGTTAGTGTTAAAATTCTGTTTGGTAACGGTTTTAAAATTATCAAATATTGAAAAATGTAATATTTAGTAAGATAAGATTAAATCATTTGATAATTTATTGACATTATATCCTTACTTTGAAATTTTTTGAATATGCAAAAGTTATAGTAGTTGTCGAAGTCAAAGCCAAAGGAGATTTGACCTTCGACTTTGACTTTTCGAAACTTTGCATACCTTTCCCGGAACCCTTAGATTAGTGGGCATACACGCTACTGACTGAGCTGAGTTGTCAGATAATCTAATCATTAGTCTGTGTTAAAATATTGCCTGGTGCTATCTTTAAGACTTATTACACATCACGTCAAAGGAGATAATTTAAATCTTTTGAGTATAAATATAGGTTTTTTTCTTCTTTTGAAATATTTTCAATGATGTAAAGGTTATAATGGGTTTTCCAGTCGAAGCAGAGGTGTTTTATTTACTTACTGGTCTTGAAAGTGTCACACCCATAATATATTGCTTACTTATATAATTCTAACATTCGTAAAAAAGAGTTAGATATAATATGTAAGAAGTAATTATATAATGAAAATACTCCTATGTTGAACTTTATTTTGGTGTCTGTTTAGTAACGATGGACAGGAATTTGGTGGCTCCATCTACCAGAGAGTGAGCCCCAAACTGGAGACCGGCATTCAGTTGGCGTGGACAGCAGGTTCCAACGATACTCGTTTTGGTATTGGTGCCAAATATGACCTTGACAAGGATGCAGCGGTACGTGCCAAGGTGAACAACGCAAGCCAGATTGGGTTGGGCTACCAACAAAAGCTTAGAGAAGGTCAGTCAAATTATTATCACCGTATTATGTCCAATTAAACCCTAGCTCGCTTTGTAATGTTAGTCATCAAGGTAAGAATGTATAAACGGAAGGTGCACATTTACCTCTAAAACCTTTATTGGGTAAGGGTATAGTTAAACTTCCTAGTAGACATTTCCCACCCCCAACAGAAAAATTAGCTTTTTCATTGGTTGAATTGATGTTTCCCCTTTCACAATGTAAAAGAAGTTTGTTTTTGTCTTCTAGAATAGTTATTTTTCATGGCATATGCTGATATGATCATTTTATTTATATTTAGTATATGCATACTAAATGCCCCTTATAAAAAGGTCAGCTTCTATGAACACTATAAATGAAATGTATCTATGTGGTGTACCAGTTTAAATTATTTTATTCATTTACAGACAGTTAACAAAATTACCATAATATTCTTACACCACATTTTAACAAAATCAAATATTTCATTTTGTCTAAAAACCTTATTAAAAACATTTTTGTTTCTCACATATTAGTGCCCATATTAACAATCTACCAGTACATTAGTTTAAATATATTTAACGGAGGTGAGTGTGAGTAAAATCTACCAGAATTTGGGTGATGTGGAAAATCTTTTCCACTGTGACAAGTCAAAATTCATATCAAATTCTTACCTAGCCACTTCGTGGCTACATGGTATAAGGACTCACACTCCTAATAGACTAGACTGCCAATTGACAGGTAGATTGTGGTTCGATTCCGGTCGGGTGTACTTAGGTTTTTCCCTAAATCGCACTCTTGCTACACAAATTCAGGGTACTCTTTAATTCAACCTTTCTACTCCCTAACCCATTAGCATAATAATTAGTATACTAATATACTTGCTTAAACTCCAATCGGGTAGTAAATTTGTCTAACCAGGGTGTCGACTGGGTCACGAAAGTCACTAGTCGGTAATTGCAACAAAAAAAAGTCATGAAAGTCCTTGAAAAGTCACAAAAATATTTGTTTGAATTTCCTGTGGATTATAACCGCATCAAAAGTCGCATTACCCATGGGAATTTGTCTCCATGTGCTAGCCACAAGTTACCCGATTGCTTTTACCAAACTAACAAGGACGAGCATAACGTTTGTCATCTAGTTAACGTTCAATGTTGCGGGTGAGTGCATTATGCCTCTATATGCATTATAATGTTTGACTGTTTACCAAAGGAATTTTATAGTCAAAAAAGATCACCCAAAATTCACTAATATTTGTTTCTCCAACTCGGTAGACAACCTGTTAAACTTTAGGTCGGAGTTGAGCAAATTAGGCGAACACACAAGTGTAACAAAACAGCGACAATAAAATAGATCAATTTATACTTTGTGTAATCTTGGTCGCCAGATAATTTAGAGTTTGATGTAGCCACCCTGCTGTCAAGACGCTCCTCTTCTCCATGAGGAGAGTTTGCAGACAGGGAAAATTGACTGATCTAACGTCAATGGTGGGGAGCGGACTATGCCCCTTGCCATATCGCAAAGATCCAACATTATCAATTGTGTAACATGGCATGTAGCTAAGGATTATAAAATATCAATTTTTATATCCTTGCTACCTAAATGTATTAGTTTAAATGGTCTGGGAACCAATGATGGTGCTTTTTGTCCCTCCCTCTGCCCTACCGAGGGTGTGGCTGGGAAATTATTTTTATCTTATTCAACTCTACAATATTTATTAACAAGTTCAATGTCAACCTTATTTAAAGGTGACCTGGCGGTCTAGGGGTAAGGTGTCAGACTTCTATGCTGGCGGCCGGGGTTCAATCCTCGGTCCCGGCATAAATTTATCTGATTACCAAACCCTTCCTTCACCTCTGACAAGACATCTTGTGAATGTGGGGAATGCCAGGCCTCCATCGTGGTTCGGATCCCACGTTAAACTGTAGGTCCTCCATTTCATCTCACAATCACCCTACCACTACACATTAGCGTAAGTGCGTACAACCCGAACGGGTAGTAAGACGCGGTGCTAATAATAATAAAACCTTATTTAAAATGAAGTAGAGAACAAGATAAAAACTCACTTAGGTGTCTACATGGTTCAAGGTGTCACTCGCAATAGGCAATAATGAGGAAATAGGACTACAAATCCAGGTCGGGTGTACTGAATTGTACTAAACTGTTTTACACTCTACACACTCAAATGAGAGTACATTAATGGATGGCTTAAGTACAAAATTATTTTTTGAGCTATATTCATAGCTTTTTATGCCTGTGTTGTAAGGGAATGGCGTGATAATGTATGTAGATAAGAATATTAATTTTCACTTTCTTTATCATTTTAATTTGCCATGGATGTATAGAGGTACAACTTATTTTTAGGATGCAAGCTAACTATATTATATAGTCGAAGCAATTAAGAACAAATGGGTTTGCGAGCTTGGGTTTTTTCATTAGTCGAACTCGAGTCAAGTATTTTTAAAAGCTCCCAAGTTCGAGTATAGGCCTATTCATAATTTTAAAATGTTAAAAAAGTATACTAAAACAGATGGTCTTAAAATATGAATGAAACTTATTTTTATAAAAAATAAATACTTTTGAAAAAAAAAGTTAAATGTAAATATTGGTTTTTAAATTAGTAATAACACTTATAAAATACAATTTAGAAAACAAGAACAACACTCAAATAAAAAGCTAATAAAAAACAAATAATTAAAATGGTTTCAACACTCATGTCTTTAAGGACATTGAATGCCAGGCCTCTACCGTGTGTTCGGATTCCACGTTAAACTGTAGGTCCTCCATTTCATCTCACAATCACCCTACCATTACACATTAGCGTAAGTGTATGTAACCCATACGGGTAGTAAGACGCGGTGCTAATAATAATAACTTAGGGACATTAAATTTACACTAGCAGTTATAAAACAAAGTTAATAAAATTAATAATCGCATGATGACTTGGAAATGTAACAAGACAGTGTAGAAACACTTTACAGTGATATAAAGTAAGTGATAGTGAAGGAAGGGAACCTGAAAGGATAGTTAGGAACTAACACACTTCTCTCTTCATGTCTTCTTCAACTTTTACACTTTCCACTTTTTCAAACTTCCACAGTTGTACATTAATTTGAATTTTCAGAAATATTTATTTTTCATTAGTGTATTTTCATATGAAAAATAACTATTTCTGAAAACTCAAAATAATGTGCAACTGTGGAAGTTTGAAAAAGTGGAAAGTGTAAAAGTTGAAGAAGACATGAAGAGAGAAGTGTGTTAGTTCCTAACTCTCCTTTCATGTTCCCTTTCTTCACTATCACTTTACATTATTGTAAAGCTATAAACTAATATTTCCCCAAAATATGCTTCAGTAACTTAATTTACCTTATAAGAAAATGTAATAATCATAAACAATTAGAAATTTGAAGTGTTTCATATTTAGTTTATTATTCCTTAGTGTAATCGTGCTTGATCACGTCTTCTGTTTCATTTCCATTCCTCTATGTACAGTTGAACATGCACATTGTACGGGCTCTCGTTAGACATTATTTTATTGAGAAATTTACTTCAATTTAATTTTTAATGCTTATAAAAGTTTATGCTCATACTTTGAAATTAAAAATAATATTTCTAGCAAACATTATGAAATAGTAAATGCTTTTTTTAAAAATATAAATGTGGTAAGTTTGGTAAAATATGTATTGCAATAAAAAAGATCAACAATGATTTTAAATAGGTTAACCAACATGATTCTATAACTAAATAATAACTAAACTAGTGCTAGTTTTGTAGCTAAACCTATTACATTTTGAATTTAACATAAATTATTATTTTATAAAGGGATCCGGTATAAATCTTTAAAAAATTCATTCAATTATTTGGTAATCTTCTTAGCTATTTCTATTTTCATTGCTTTGTCATGGCAACACAATTAAACAACTTCAGTCAAGTATAATTTAAAATTGACAAACATATTGAATAAATTTACTGGTCGAAAGTGGTTTTAGATCTTTATTACGTTATTAATGTGAAAATTGAAATTAATTTTTAACAATTTGTTAAGTAACTTGATAATTTATAAGTGAAAATGCTGATAGTATCTCAATTAAAGACTATGCTTAATATTTTGTTTTAAAAATTGATTATTAAGTAAATCAAGTGGAAGCTCGAAAATGACGAGCCTACAAAACTTTCAATCTCAATCTCGAGCTTGAGATCAAAATACGAGTACTCGCAGAGCCCTAGTTTGTGCCCATTTCTGCTGTGTGTTCTAGTAAAGTTATTAGCCAAACAAATGTTTAATGTTTAAATATGTTTTAAAAATACTCTTAGGAACCTTTCAAGATGCTCTATTTATATGAGACTTTAACATGTAAAGCTAAATCTTGATATTATTTCTAAGCTGCTTGGACAAAACAATCATGTCATGTTTAAAAAATTCTGAGACTGTGGCTTCCATTTTGATTTTAAATTGGTTTGGTCTAATTTTGAATTAATCATCATTACACACAAATACTGCTTTGTTACTTAAGTTTTTTTAAATTCAGTTTTTAAACATATGTTCAAAAAATAAACATGGAATTTGTCTCTCCTAGATATATTAAAACATACTTTATGCCCATTGGGCACAAATATTATCTCCTAATTTCAGGAATCTCTGAATGTTTGTCAATACCTAAAATGAATGGCGAACCAAGTTTTTTTAAACCCAATTATTTTATTTTTAAATTATTAGTAATTTGGGTAGAAACTGTGTTAAAACTAACAGTTTGTTTCTTTTCCAGGAATTACACTAACATTGTCAGCACTGATTGACGGGAAGAACTTTAACCAGGGTGGCCACAAGATTGGCGTGGCTCTAGAACTAGAGGCTTAGTATGCTTGTTGTTCGGTCTTGCACGTGCAGGATTTAGTTGAGGTTTGAAGAAGGCTGCAGTGATCATTCCTTACCTACACCATGGATCTTTATTTTAAGCTTCATTTTTTGTTATTGCACAGTAATTTTCTAAAGTGGAGGGGATTGACCATTTTTATTACTTTGGGATGGTGCCTGAATCATTAATTAACTTGTCAAAAATTGTTCATGTAAGATCACAACAAACAGCTTACTTCAAACTTCATATTATTTTCTTGGCAAACTATTTCGGTCACATTTGTGCAATAGCGTTATTTTAGAACACATAAAGTTGGGAAAGAGTAAAAACTTGATCTCTAACTTGCTCAAGACCAGCTCTGATTGTTGCCTCATGCCCTTGCTGTTAATTCATGAAACCTTGAGGTTGCCGCCTGCCTCACTTGTAGTGGGTGCCCTGTAGTTTAGAGTAGGGTCTGTTGACTGTACAGCAACTCTTGGAATAATTATTGTTGACCTGCATAGAACAAATTTACTATGGCAGCCTATATCATTGTGAAAGTTTTTTTAAAATAAACTGTTATTAAAACTAATATGAATTAATGAACTTTGTGCATCAATATATATATATCACATTTTATTTTATGTGCAAGGTAATAAATTTAATCTTTGAGCCATTTGGCTAGTGTGGAACAAACTCCTGTCATACACTTATATCTTTCAAGAGTTTTTAATGCCACTTTATTATTTTTTTGGAAAGTTGTTATGATAAAACTGTTGTGGATGAGGAACTGGTGTTCATGATTTATATTTTAACAATCAATATGCAGCATGCTGTAATTTATAAAATATTGTCACTGGCTGATGTATGTATAAACCAATAAATATTGTAGGTTTCTCGAGTTGAATGTTTTCTACTCTTTTAATTAAAATTTCCTCTCTTTCTACTTTCTGTGTATATTTATAGTGAGTACACTGTTTACTCTGGTAAATAGCAAGCCGTGTGAGTGGTTCAAAAGTCTACATACATGGTGAATAATGTGCAACGTGTTTTGTTTTTTGCTCTCAAATAATAACAGATGTGTCAGGTATTTTTGGAAAATTGTGTTTATATATCATCATGATTTTTATGAATTTAGAGCTTAAAAAAATCAGTTTTTTTGCCATTTTTGAATTCCTTATGTGAAACTATATTAAAAAGAATATTAAATTTTGTATTTCTCCAGAAATTTCTGGAAAAATATGTAAAATCATTCACTATAGTTTTTAAGTTTTATACTAAATATATGTTTTATGACTTATTGGTAATTTAAAAATATTTTATTTTAAAATATAAATTTTATCCAGAAATTTCCAAAAAGTAAATCTGTATACATCTAAAAACTCCTGGAGATGAAGCTCCTTGAAACTGAAATCTGGGCGGACACACGTGAAGCTACACTGTTGTTTACTTTACACCACTGTCGGGCAACAGATTAAGATTGGACACCTCAGATAAATTTCTATCACTACCTATGACAACATCGATTTCATCCAAGTCACTAAACTCTTCATCACTTTCTTCAAACATTACGAGGAACACAAGCAAAGTTAGACTCTCAGTTATATAAACTATAATTAGTAGAGAAATCTGCTGCTAGAGCACAGTGTAAACAACGGCTTCATCTTATTGCTATCTAGCGGTCTTTCAATGTAATTTTTGTTAATGAAATATATCGGGCTAATATATCTTTTCGCAGTGCAAAATTCATCATTTCCATAACGACACGGGCAAATCACGGAAGCGGTTAAAAACCTTCAAAGTGAGTGGGCTTGAACTCGAGTGTTTCATTTTGTACCTCAAAAGTAACTTGTCATGTACATTTCCAATACCCAAATATATGTTAAGCAATGAATAACCTAAGAAATTAAACTTATGTTTAAATAAACCGCTGATAAATTGAAGCAAATATCTTGAATTGAAAGCTAGGGTCAGGGTATCGTTTTGAGTTCCTAGCTTGGTTTTGTTAAGCATCAATTGTAGTTATAGACTGCATAATTGTGTAGTCCCAGGCATTGCTAAACAAGTCTTTAAAACAAAATTTAAAAAAATACTAAGTGTTTCAGTACAATTTAAGGCTTTGTTTTTGTTTTCATTAAAAGATTTCTCAAGTTAATTTCAGGTATAATATTGAAAAAAAAAATATTTAATAGTTATTGCTACTTTTAAAAACTCTTCATAGAGGAAATAATTAAAAATTGCTAAATTATGTGTGCAAAAAATAAAATGAAATGAGCATTATTTGGTATTTGTTGACAATTTTGCTATTGAATTAGAAATTATTTCCAAAACAAGCTATATCCGCACACCCCAATTATGTTCTTCCATATTTAACAAAACACAAAAGAATGTTTAATTTTTCTAATGCATGTTTGCCAAACTTGAACCAGTTATGTAATCTTTTGGAAAGTTGCGTGGCATGTTGCTATGATATGCAGAGGTGTGTAGAGCAGAGCATATGATGCATCATTGATGGGAGAACATAAAAACACTTCCCAGCATGCCACTGCCTTTGAAGGCAATTGTCTAACCAATGTAACACTTGTAGCTCTTTATAAAAACAATAAAGACCATTACCTGCTTCGGTGGTCGCGTGGTTTAATATGCTAATCTTGTGTTGGACTAAACTGCCAAGGACGATATTGGGGTTCAATCCTGGTCAGGTGCACTGAGGGTGGTTTTCTCTAAATGATTTTCAATACTCCCTCTGATCAAATGCGGGTGCATTTCCTCTAAATTAAGTCTTCCCGACCCCTAACCCATTAGGGGAATTAGTACATAGGTATATATCCTGAACTGGTAGTAAAACACCATGCTAATAAAAATAGTCTTGGTGGTAAGCTAAACAAAGGTGCGACAAACAAGTCCACAACATCACTAAACCACAGTTTGAGAACTACTGGCTAATGCGAAGGACCCCCTACACACCCAGTGAAGTGTGTGCAGTCATTTTATGCACTTAAATTGATTTGAAAGGTTTATCAAAAAATGTTTAACTGATTTAATGTCATTACATAGAGCAGAGGGTTTGAGGATGTGTTAGGGAACAAAGGACAGGAAGATGGAAACTCGGATTGTAGAAGAATGATGGATTTATGTGCAAGAAACAAAATTGGTGGCAAAAAGCTAGTATAAGAAGTAAAGAGGGCGACATAAAATCATTAGATACAGTTGGGATGAGGAGGAAAGTTTGGTGGGACTACTTCCTTGTGGATGAAGAAATGAAAAGGCAGACTCTAAATATCAAGCTAATACCAAGTGTGTACTTAGATTAGTGCTTTTCAAAAGTTTTTCCGTGGTGACATAACTGACCTCCAAAATTTAGTGTGACACCCCGTTGTAGAAACAAAACTATCCCGCACACAATATTTTTGTACCTTTCATATTTATTTTAAATAGCAATTTTCAGCTGCCACGTAATTACAAAATAAATTATTACTCGGGCTAGAAATGAGAAAAAAAATGTTTAGCCTCTTTTATAAGCTTTCATGATTATGATATGTAACATCACTCACTAGTTTTGGACATTTTTTAAGTTCAAGGTCATATACAAATTTTAACCTTAAATTTCTCAAAAATATAAATTTTAAAAACTGAAAAAAATCACACATGAACTTAAGTATTTTAGCATCATTCATGGAATCGCAATGGAATCATGTGTTTTAATTATTATTTTTAGAAATATTGACAAAGGATAAACCATTAGTGTATAAGTAAGAATGCAATTTCAATTCCTTTAGATCAAGATTGTTATTTGTTTTAGTTCAGAACATTATACAGATATTATACTGGCATGCTCAAAAGACGTAACAGGGGAAGGCTGGCAGTGAGGTAGGTAGCTTAGAAACATAAAGATTCTTAAAATGAAGGCTAATGCATGATGCAATTCACTTAAGGAAGTCAAGGCACCACTCATGCTAGCTGCTGAATCCTCAGTGTCTTGCTTGTACATGCCTGCAGCCTGCTTACTCATAAAGGAAATGTAGTAACATGCCCTTAACCTCTCATATTTTGTTGTTTTCCTAAGATACCAATCTCGAGTAAGCTTATTTAAACTATTTTAGCATGCTGGTATTATATCACTGGTCTGAACTAAAAAAGAATAGTATCCAAAGGAATTGGCAATTTTTTGAATTGAAATAGCAATCTTTCTTATACACTTAAAATGGTTTATACTTTATTTTTTTAGAAAAATTGACAAATACATTATATCATTGTGATCCCATGATGGAACTTCCTATTAATGATGCTAAAATACTTAAGTTCATGTTTATTCTTTTTTAAATTAGGTTTTTAAGAAATTCAAGGTCAACATTTATATATGATCTTTAAATGAAAAATTGCCCAAAACTAGTGATGTTACTATCATATGAAAGCTTATAAAATAAGCTACCTTTTTTTTAAACCCAGCCTTCTTTCTCATTTCTAGCCAGAGTAATAATTTATTATCTAATTACATGGCAACAGAAAATTGTAAAGTTTTAGAGATTTCAAAGGGCCATAACTTTAAAACTACTGCAGATAAAAACCTGAAAATTTGTATTTTTATACTATCTATGGGTATACATTAGGTGAGCTAAATTAAAGGGTAAGGTTTTTTCATTGGATCACTTGACACAGGATGACCCAAACAATGGAAGTATTCTTGAAGCTCCTATCATTTTTCAGCTGTTCGAATTCCTATTATTCTTCCAGGGAAAGCCCACCAACGTCAGATCAAAAAAATGGATTTCTTTCTTATCCAGTCATAATCAAATCTGTTAATACCTTGAAAGTAACTTTCAAGTTTATTTCTGAGTAATGTCACAAAGTTATGTCATATTTTTCTCACAATAAATGTATCCATGACTAACACAATATAAAAGAGAGATGTTCCACAATATAAAACTGCTACAGATAACCACTTAAAAAGTTGTGAAAATGTGGAACTATTTTAATTACATTCAATAAAATTTTTATCTATGAACACACAAACATCTACACTGCTATATTGTACTGTGACATGACATAACCTCAGTTCTATAGCGTTTATGTTTATAAAATGGTCGGTGAAAAAGATTCAATGCACATGCACTAGCTTATTTAGACCATTATGCGACACGACTGACTGAGATGTATATACAGCTGAGACGCACCTCGTGTCATGCAAGTTAATATTTGAAACTAAAACAGAACTTTTTTTTTGTCTATCAGTCTGTTTGCGACACCCTATATACCTTTAGCAGGGTGTCTACCATCCGGGAAAACGGGAATCAGCCGGGAATTTGAAGTGATCGGGAAAAAACAAGAATAAGTCGGGAATTTAGTAAATCACAATAAAAATCCGGGAAAATGATATTTTACTCAAAATATGAAATACGATAATCATTAAATCAGTAAACTATAATGTTATTTTTTTGTTTGTAGCTGTGTAATATATTTTTAATTAATAGTAAACTATTTTAATACAAATTAAAAATATATTCAAATTTTAAAATTTATTATTATTAATAAAAAAGGTTAATAGAAAAATGAGGGCAGAAGAGGG
>CABFVX010002978.1:0-12714 GCA_902151425.1 Timema shepardi | reverse complement strand
TAAAATCAAAAATCCCCCCCCCACCTCCCATATGCAACCTATGCAGGTTCTGATATGTACCCTCAACCCCAGGTCCTATAGCCCTCAAGGCAAGGTCATAGGTTCTAAAATCTAGGGGGTGATGGATTATTTTCATGTTGTTTATTTGATGGTCATGATGGGACCGAATATTTATAATTACACCTAGCTTTATAAGACCTAAACACGATCAGAACTAAACCCCCATAGGACCTAACTTTACTGCACCTAATTTTATAGCTCCTAACTTTACTAGACCTAAAATTAATTTTTCATCAATTATTTTAAAATATCCATAACTGTTCAAAAAAGCACTGGACCTAAACTTTATAAGACCTATTTTTACAAGACCTAAAGTCATAGCGCCCAAACTTTGGTCCACTGCATGTCATCCGGCCTATTTTGGTTATCTCAGTGGTCATGCATATCCTATTGTTTCCTCCATGTATTGTTTTGTATATTATGCAGCTGGATCATCCAATGAGGTTAACTTAGGAATATGACCTCACCAACATAATGGTTATGAGTGATTATGCTCACTGTATCCTGTCAATACATGTATCTATTTGTCTTGGTTAACTGTGCTGTATGAAACATGTCTTCCGCTATATAATGTATTATGTAGGCCCTATATGATATATAATTTTCCTTACTCAATATATATACCTTGTCTGTTGGTTTATTTTATTTTAGAGATTCTTCATTTGTAAGTTGTTCTTTCGCTGTCTTATTCTTACGTGATACTGTGTCTTCTGCCTTCCTGCACGAATGATATTACACACTATAATACCCTCAATTCACACATTATCTTTTCACCTGCATCACCTTTCCTCCCCCATCTTTTACTATACGTATGTATTTTGTACTTGTTAGTTTTTAATTAACTGAACCTGTTTTTGTAACTTTAATGTAATGAGCTAACTGCTCATTTTAAAGACAAATAAAACAAACAAAAGATTCTTCCATATAACACTTCATACCGTCGCAAACTTTCCGATAGTATGGATTAAAATCAATCATCTATATTACAAATAAGGTATTTATAAGCTTGTTAATTTAAGTGATTATTTATTTAATATTTCATAATCTAATTTTTCTTAACTATTTCCATTTCTAATGTTAAACTTTTTAAATTTAAAAATTCTACTAACATATTTCTATAGAATAATTTACAATTAATTTTGTTTTCCTCAGACCTGAAGATGGTGTAACATCATCAAAACATGTTATTGTAATAGAAGACTAAAGCTGATATATTATTATTATTATTATTAATAGTGTTTAGAGGCCCATCGACACAATGCGGCCATTAGGGCCTTAACATAATATGAATGCATAGTAAAATCTCCATAGGAGAGAGTCATAATATTCACCTTTCTCTATAAAAAGGTGGAAACGCAATATAAAAATATAAAAAGAATAAATCTCGATATGAGAAAATACCCAATTCAGGCACTCCGCCGGAGTGCTCAAATGGGCTGCTAAAAAAGAAACGTAGGTGTATCACTCCATTAAAAAGACAAAACAAACATGTTAAAGTATACTAAAATTGTTAAAACAACTAAACAAACATATTAACTCGTTCAGTGTCAGGTATTTTGTGAATTTAGCGTTCATATAATATATTGTTTTTTATAAGTTTTTTTGCATCTTTGAATTCTTTATACTAAACTCAACTAAAAAAATTGTTTGACTTAATTTTAGTTATGTATTTCTTCAGAAATTTCTGGAGAAATAAATAAAAACATTAATTATGTTAGTTATATGTTTTAAATTTAAAATATTTTTTAGGACTTATTGATAATTTAAAAATATCAATATTTTATTTTAATACATAGATATTTCTCCAGAAATTTCCAAAAAGTAAAGTGTGTGACACACAAACACTTTACGAAAGTGACTAAGATGGCACTAAAAGGATCGCCTGGCGTATAAAATGGAGTAAACAAATAACTCCCTCCGCACTGTCGTGTAGTAAAAAAAAACAACCTTTAAATGCCCTCTAAATTCAAGAGCCAGGTGAATAAGGGCATACTTGCGACACTCCACCAAAATGTGGTACACACTAAGGGGAGCATCGCAAAATTCACACACTGGAGGTGGTCCCCTCTTAGTAAAAACCCATGGGTTGGAAATGTGTGCCCGATGCGGAGTCTTGTCACGATGACCTCCTCTCTTCTAGACTTTCGAATAGAAGAGGGCCACCGCGACACACCATCCCTGATGGACCACAGCTTGTTCTGAGCAGGGGTCGAGACCCATTTAAGTAAAGAATAAATTAATGTGATGATAATCATGTCTAAAATAAGAGCTAAGTTAGATGTGAGACCATCCTAACAGTAACCAGTATTAGAGTAGGTCTAAGTAGGCCCTGGATCAATATCTACAAGGTTTGTTCATTTCCCCTGATACCCATACATAATGCTGCATGATGGCTTTCGTACATGGTTCCTATGTCAGTTAACTCTACTACTGGTGGTGATTCTCTAAGCTGGTTACAAAAAATCTGGCCTCTAACATTTAGATCCTAAAGTGTAATGACATTCGAGTTTCCAAGCTCCTCGAACTAGACAATAGAGTGACATATTTAATCACCAGGAGGGGGTCTATTAGCCCTCAATTGCATAGTTCCTGACCAATCAACCGCCATAGTGTATTTTTTATGTTGTTGCAATCATAATGGTTTAATCAAGAGCCATAACAAGCTTACTCGGCATTAAACCAATTAACACATTGTGCATGTTGTTTAGAATTAGGTGTACAGCTATCGCTTGGAAGTAAATGTTGTTTTTGCTGATAGTTTACAGTCTACTTCGGCAATATTTATATTACAAAACACTTAAGATAGTTAAGTCATCAGCAAATACTTCTGAGAGGATTACACTATCAAAGTTTGTTTCTTCTGACCTATGGCAATCGTTTGACAAAGTAGTATGTGCCATAAATGAATATAATTATTCCAGTGGATACTTTTCCAGGTTCGTTAATATCATTATTATCATTGCATCTTACTACCCGTTCGGATTATATGCACTCCAGGTTTGTGGATTGAAGATTTTTCTGTTTTATTATAACCAAACATATTGATTAGCACTTAAGGTATTCTATTTGTGAATAATGTTCCAGAGGATATAGTCCAAAATATTTACTTTGGGTTGTTTGTTTGAGAAATAACAGAATGAAAACCATTTCGAATCGAGTACAATTATCCAGAATTTTTACTAAGGTTGTTCTTTTAGGAAATTTCAAAAGTGAGTGTTTTTTTGTGGACATAGCTCTAATGAATACAATTAAGGCTTTTCATTATGGTTGGTTGTATGCATGTAAGGTACATTTTGACTTGGGAGAAATCTTCAGGCATGATTTCATATAATTTATTTTAGGTATTTAATGTGCACTTTTTGAAACAAATGATTATATCAGCATAAGATTTATTAACTAACAAATCTAGAAAAGACAAAATCCAGCCCCCGGCCATTAATTTATCACTATGAAAGGGAAACCCCTCATTTCACTAATGATACTTTTTCAGTTATGCCAGGAATCAAACCCGGGATCCCTAGCTCAGTAGATAGACAATCTACTGACTGAGCTAGTGTGCCGGGCGTTCGGGCAAGAAATATTAATTTTCCACGGGAACAGTAGAGCATAATTTAAAAAATAATTTTCCCGTTCAGCCTTATTTTTATTTTTCAGATTTATAATTTTGGTCTAATAAAATAATAATAATTTGATAGTAAAATTAGAAATGTATGTCACTTGAGCAGAAATTCATCAAATTCTATTGGTTCAATTAAGGTGTTTATCAATGAGGCCCAGTAGCTACATGATTTTTTATAATAATTATAGAAATGAGTGGAAAAAGAAAGAGAGTTTAGAAATAGGTCAAAGAAGTATAGTAGAAACAAATTTTATAATAGTTACAAAACAAAGTAGCATGAATTTTAATAACTACTTGCACAGTAAAACAAAGACACAAAACCAAATTTGGTGGCCGCATTGTCTAAAACAGTGATTCTTAACCGGGGGCCACAAAAGGTTTTTTTGGAGGACAGCCTCAAAAACATTTTTTTTTTGCTTATAACTGAAATCAATTATCTCAAAATGTTACATTTAGGAAGAAAGAATTTGATTATCTTAAAGGTAATGGGGATAGCGAAAGCATGGATAGTACAAATAATGTCCATCTGTTTACCAAATCATCAAATCAAATGATTAATATGTTAGTAAAAGCTATGGGGGTATATACATATTTTAGGATATTTAAGGGGTCGTTAGTAATAAAAGGTTAAGAACCACAAGTCTAAAGCATTACTTTCATAATAGACTAGACTGCCATTGACGAGGAGATGGCGGTTTGATCCAGGTCGACAATGCTAGGGCGGTTATTTCCTAAATGGTCTCCCCTTTTTCACAAAAATGTGATCACACTACCTTTAAATCCAACCTTCCTCATCCTTAACCCATTAGTGTAATTAGTACCTCAGCGTACAACCCGAATGGGTAGTGAGATACGGTGCTAAACAGTTATCAACATATTTAAACTAATCTGAATAAATAAAAGTGAACAACAGTTTTGTCCATAATAATACCACAAAACATTAATTAACTAAGCCAGTGTGCCTAGTTACCGCTTTTGTTTTAGTTACTAAACCTTTAACAAAGAGTGCTGTTATACTCCAAAACTATTACAGTCAACTCTCGATTCTACGACATTTCACGGTTCCCTGGAAAAGGGTCGTTATTTCGAAGGGGTCGTTATTGGAATTTTAACAGATTTTGTTCCACCCCTGACCTTCATACGAAAAAATTGCATTTTTTAGACAATACGTGAAAAAGTAAATAAAATAAAACCTACCTATTTCTTGAAGAAGGTACTCCTTTCACTCATTTCGTCAAAATTATAAGTTCGTATCAAATACAAAAAATAGCGTGGGTCATCAAAAATCGTTCACAAAATCCAACCAAAAACGTAACCAAATCAAAATAACAATGTTAAGCAATAGCATGGGTCGTCAAAAATTGTTCACAAAATTGTTCACAAAATCAAACCAAAATAGTAACCAAATCGAAAATCGAAATAACAATGGCAAAAGCAATCCTGGCGCGTGATGTAGCAGCAGTCCCGCGCGGGGAAACATTGTCTTGCTTTTGGGAGAGGGTGGACAGAGTCAAGTGATATTGGTTGGCATTGATGAGGTGGTGTCTATTTTTATACCTGACCCACCCCAGTTAATAGTAATACAGCGGGTGACCTGGCGGTCTAGGGGTAAGGTGTCAGACTTCTGTGCTGGCGGCATGGGTTCAATCCTCGGTCGCGGCAAAGATTTATCTGATTACCAAACCCTTCCTTCACTTCTGACAAGATATCTTGTGAATGTGGGGAATGCCAGGCCTCCACCGTGGTTCGAATTCCACGTTAAACTGTAGGTCCTCCATTTCATCTCACAATCACCCTACCATTACACATTAGCGTAAGTGCGTATAACCCGAACGGGTAGNTTCCACGTTAAACTGTAGGTCCTCCATTTCATCTCACAATCACCCTACCATTACACATTAGCGTAAGTGCGTATAACCCGAACGGGTAGTAAGACGCGGTGCTAGTAATAATAATAGTAATACAGCGCTCACAAAGATAATTGCAAAGCAGCGACCTAAATAAATGCAACAATCACATTTTACAGCCGATTTCCTTAAACTTTTCAACCTTTTTTCCCACATTTTTCATGGTTCCCCAAAAAAGGGTCGTTACTTCGAGAGGGACGCTATTCCCGGGGTCGTAGAATCGAGAGTTGACTGTAGTATACTGTATTCATTGTCTATGCTGGCATTATACTAAAGCAAATGGATGTTATTGCAAATAATACAATTAATATAATAGGTGTGTATTGAGGAAAATAAGTGTGGTGAAGGTGTATTTCGTGAATAGTTTAAAATCCACCGTCGTTATTTTGCACTAAAAATATGTCTTCCTATCTTATATATATTCAAGAATATATATTATCATTAATTGTATATAGTGTAATTATGTTATTTAATGGATCTCAATTGTGTTGAATGTGGCCCAGATAAGGGGGGGTCACGAAAAGTTGCTGATAAAACAATTTGACTGCGCCTCAATGCACACACATGGAAAGCTGAGGACAGGCAGAGGTTATCTTTTAGACTAGCTAGCTACGAGAATAAAATAGGGACATGTGAAACTCAAAAATATCTCGAAAACTCAAGAAGAAAATAATCTCATCTCGAAAGTTAAAAATGAATCTTGAAAATTCGAGAAATAAAAAAAACAGCAAATAATGGCCCTAAAAAATCAAAAATCAAACAGATATTTATTATTTACAATAATACTATAGTAACCAAAAAATAGGCCTCAATTCCCCCTCCATAACAGTCTTCATTAAGAAATGTTTTGGTTATAAAGATTGTATTTCAATTACCTATCACTATTTTATTAATTACATTTAAAATGTGTAAGTTATATCTCAAGTGTTTTAATTAACTATATATAAGATAATCTAAAGCAAGCGCCAGATCAAATGTCAAAAATAAACTCTATAAACTATATATTGACTTTAATAAACATAATTTTAATTTCTTTACTTTCAAAGGATGTTTTCTAGTCTTGTTCTCATGTCTTGAATTGAAAACATGGTCCTCCCACATCCCTAGAATAAAACAGCCATACTTGGACTTCATGTATCAGTAGCTTTACACTAAATCAAATTTACTTTAATAGGAAAATAAAATAAATGAATAATTATTTCAAGATGAAAAAATTTATATTGAAATGTTACAATTAAGAAATGTTTATAAACGTCAAGTTTATATTCAATGTTCATTAACAATATTATTAGTTTATTAAAGCTAGATTAATCTTATTTTTCCCTAAAGTACACAGGTACCCTAAGCTCGTCACTTTTATTTTATGATTATCCTACAAAGTTAAATCACTTAAAAATAATATTCAAGTTTATATTTTGCTAATTTTAAAGGTGTTGATGCACATCAAATTTCACTGTAAGCCTATTCATACTACAATTAAGGATAAGTCACTGTAATATCAGCGTTTACCCCCTTAAAATATTATCAATTAACATATTATGTTAGTATAATTTTAAAAGTGTAGATTCTAATCAAATGTCACTGTGAGCTTACTTATTCATGGTTCTTTTTTACCCCTTAAATTATTCTAAATAACATTCTTTCCCCCCAAAAAATTAGGAGGATAATTTTTATTGCCCTAGCTTCGAGAAAATGTAGCTTCCAAATTTGTTATCGAAGTATGGGATTCTGCACAAGCCTAGTTGGCTATGTTAAAAATGTCAGAATGTGGACTAGTTATTATGAAGAATAGAATAAAAGCCTGATTTTTAAAAATAAATGTTTTACAATTTACATGAAATCACATTTAAATTCACCATATCCACTTGAAAGAAGATATTAGAACTTGAGATCAATATTCTCATTGAAACTATTTTTGTTGAACTTCTGACATATGTATAACTTGAACTAGAGATTGGCTTTCCAATTGTAAATTCATCATGCAAAATTCCACACATGTTTAAGCTTAAATGTACAGTAAGTTGTAAAACTCTCAATGAGAACCCTCATTGGTGGCAATTTATAATATTCCAAATGGAGCTTCTATATGCTGAAAGCTCCACTGTTGGGCTCCAATTATAAAACACTATGAAAAGACGACTTATAATATTAACATCTGTCCCTGACTAGCTCAACTTCTCTTATCGACGCGATTATCATATAAGGAAATTACCACTTATACAATCAATATACTTTGATCCCTTTTATATTAATTTATTCTCAGAACGTATTCCTTTCTATGTTATTACTTTAACAATTTACATCTTCAGCTTGTACAAATGACCCGTCCCTACGCCAGTCAACGTACACTACATCATAATTAAAAATGTGGCGGCAAGCAACACACGTCTTGTCACCACCCCAACCAGTGCCCGTCTCTTTCTGGTGTAACAGCCAGAGTTTGTTTCTACCTCGCGTCTTTTCAAATTATGATGACATCGACGATTGCACCAGTGGAGTAGTTTGAATTCTGGCTTTCTGGTTGGCTGGACAATGCAACCGCTTCGTACTAAAGAAAAGGTGTATTTCTCTTAGAATGAAAACTAAGTGAAATATCGGCTTTTTCCCCTTTTGATTTCATTGTCAAATACACCCAGTAAGCACATTTACAGTAAAAAATAAATGTATTGACTTTCAAAATGCCTGAAGGGCTTAAAGATTCTAAAATGGAAATGAATGATTAAAAATAATATTATAAAATAAAGAGAATTTCCAAATTTAAATATAAGATCCAAATAAAATATTAAAACTGCAGTCTCATCCTTCCTTTTCGAAACAACATAAGGTTTACAAATTGGGACATTACAGTTTTAACCCCCCACCCCCCTTCTATTTCAAAGTTGAACAAGCTTGTGATGTTCTCTGAGAACAAAATTTCATAGTATGACACAATTCAATATAACATATGTGTCACATATACCCCTTTTATAATATCTCATCAACATAAACAATGACATAAGTTCATAATCGAAATGACAAAAAGAATTTATAAATTAATTATAGTTTGTAATTGTCTCTTTTGTATAGTCGTTAAACTTTCCTTAAATAAACAGAACAAAAGAATTATGTCTCTTCATTGTCACTTTCTTTTGTCTACCTTCAAATTGTTCTTCAATAGTCCACAAAATGTATTCACAAGTAATAATTCAAAATAATCTTCCTATTTCTTTATGACCACACATGACTAACCAAACACAAAATATATACAAAGCCCCTTAACACAAAAACTTTTTTTATTATTTCATAAAATAATTTTTTATGTAAAATATTAAGTATATTTCCTTTCTATTTGCTTAAATTCAACTTGAAATGTGGTGTTACATGTTTACTTAGTTTGTTTGAACTTAATTAATTTATATTGATAACTTGCAATAAAATGAAATATATATATTAGGCCCTACTCTCTGTTATACTCAATGCATCAGAATTAAAATCTAAGTTTAATAATTACTAATAAATTCAAGAAACCTTAAATGACACGTAATTAAAATTTTATTAATATTATTGTTTCATAGCTTCATTATTTTAACTCAAACAGCTGATTTATTTAACTCTTACATATGAAATATTTACTAAAACAATTTATTCACCAACTCAATTAATCAGAAAATACCACCTTTTCTGATCTCATCATTATAAATCAACTCGGTTCAAATAAAATAACCTAAATATCAGCATAAATCTACCCAGAAAAAACTAAATGTCAAATCATAAGAAAACCACTGAAAATGAAACACATGAATTATCATTGCATATTTGAATAAAAACAGAATAAATGTTCATCTTTCCTTTTCTTTATTGATCACCTGTCAGATCATAGAATTTAAAAGTTTATTCAAATTTTGTTTGGTGACCTGGCGGTCTAGGGGTAAGGTGTCAGACTTCTATACTGGGGGTCCGGGGTTCAATCCTCGGTCCCGGCACAGATTTATCTGATAACCAGACCCTTCCTTCACCTCTGACATCTTGTGGATGTGTGGAATGTCAGGCTTCCACCGTGGTTCGGATTCCACGTTAAACTGTAGGTCCTCCATTTCATCTCACAATCACCCTACCATTACACATTAGCTAAGTGTGTATAATCCAACCGGTAGTAGGACATGGTGCTGATAATAAATACATTTTGTTTGTTTACTTTCAATTTCACATTATATAATGTATTTTTATAGTGTATAAAAAACTTTCATATGTTCGTCCTTAAACAAAAACTTTTATATTTTATTAAAGGGCACTGGTTTGATTCCAAACACTTGTATCTAATTTATTAACATAGTTTATAATATGCCAAACACTTGTATCTAATTTATTAACATAGTTTATAATATGCCGAACACTTGTATCTATTTTACTAACATGGCTTATAATCTATTAAATGAGTCTTCATTATTCTTAGTACCTAAACTACAAATCACTCCTCAACATAGCCAGTTTGACTCTCTGTCAAAGCAAATACAACCAGATCGTAAAAAGAAACTAAACAAAGGAACTCTCTGTGGCTAGCCCTCAACTCCACTCAAATCTAACTTCCCTAACTATCCTTCCTTTTCTCGGGCTGTTCTTGGCCATCTATACTTTCAGTCAGCTCAACATAGTATGGTTTCAACTCAGTTACGTTATGAGTACCTTTATTCTCTAAAGTTTCAGGATTCTGCAACAGATATACATTGTGGCCTATTTTATTCCTCACTCTGTATGGGCCTTCGTATAATAAAAATAACTTCTTAATCCCCTTGTTTATACCAGATGATAGTTGTTGATTCTTAATTAACACTAGTTGATCTATTTTGTAGCAGTTTTTCAAGATTTTCTTATTGTGGTACTTTGGTCTTCTCTCGCTATGTCATATATTCTCTTCATGGCCAATTGCAAATTTTGTATCTCTATCCTTTTCTAGCCTGGGTGGGAAGTCAAAAATCTCTTATAACTTTGTGCTGGGTCTTACTTCCTTCATTAGCTTTATTGGTGTAAAACCTGTGCTTTCATTTATTATATAATTTAAACAAATCTCAAATTTTTTTTTCTATGTAAAGACTCCGTGACAAATGTTTATCATGACAGAAAAGGCGCAAGAATCTGCCAAGTTTCCTGTTAACTCTTTCAACACTGTTGCTTTGTGGGTGGTATAATGATGTGTATTTCACTATGATGTTATTAGCTGACAATCTCTCTCTCCAAAGTTTGCTAGTGAATTGTTTCATGATCGAATATTATGGTTTCTGGAATGCCTATCTCATTGATGTAGTTTAAAACCATTTTATTAGTCACTGCACTGGCTGTTGCTCTCCTGATTGAATATAATTTTACATATTTAGTACAGACATCAAGCACGGCAAAGATATATTGGACCCCCCTTACACTCGATGGTAGTGGTCCTTAGAGGTCTACCAAGACTAATAATTGCAATGGACACTCAGCCAACACATTCTTCATGAGACCTTCATACCTGACATTTGGAATTTTGGTTTTCTGGCAAATATCACAGGTGCGCAATTCCTTTGCAATTTCCTACGCATACCTGGAAAATTACTTGACTCTCTCAATATCTTGTAACACTTCTTGACTCCCGCATGTACATATTCCTCATGGCAATTTTTTATTACCGTACTGAGTAACTCTTCACTGTTATTTTATCTTGTCCATGGCTGTACATTCTTTTTCACCCCATGGCCAAATTTGGTTCTTTCTGGTCAGTGTCAACAAAGGAAGTACAAGTTCAGTGTGCTGTTTATAAATGTTCTAAAGTAGGTTTATTGCCTAAAAATGTTTGCAGTCGCTTGTTTTTTGGAATAGGAAACTCTTTTATAGCTCTTACTTTGTCATAGCCCATTGAGATACCTTCAGGTGAAATGATGTGATCTAAGAAAGAATTTTATTTCTTTACATAAAATGATGACTTGCCAAAATTTACAGTCATACCATCTTGCTTTAATTTATTCAAAACTTGACCTTAGTATGCCAGATGCTCTTCAAAAGTTTTGGAAGCTACAACAATGTCGTCCACACGGTGTTACAAAATTAAGTACCTCTTTGCCTAATACCGCTTCTAATCCTTTGATAAATTTGCTTGTTGAGACTGATAATCAAATTGGCATTCTCTTTAAACAGAAAGTTGTTTCACTATTCATAAACAATGTATATTTCCTAGATTCTTCTTCTAATTGTATCTGCCAAAAGGAACTGACAATATCTAGCGATATTAGATGACGATACCCTCAAATTTCTGTATTAACCCATTGACTCATCATTTACTAGTATCTGACTGACCCTTCTTGCATCAAGGCATAACCTCACACCTGTGTTGTCCTCCTTTACAATTAGAGAGGGATTAATCATGTCCGAACTACACCACTTGATGATATCCCATTCTAACATGTGTTCTAATCCCTCTTCAACAGATGGTCATTGTGCATAAGGAACAGAATATGTTCTACAGTTAATGGAGTTGTCTGTTACCTCTAATTTGCACTTATAAAATTTGTTTAAACCAGGTCATTATGAAAATATCTCCAGGTTTTTCCACAAAACATCTAAAAATTGCTGTTTTTCCTTCTTGTTTATAATTGACATTGTAATACTATCGGTTATCACGCCGCGCTTTGGGCGTCAATTGTAACACTATGTGATCAATCACCCCGCTTCGGGCGTCGATTGATTCACTGCGGATTAATTCCCTGATATTTAAATGCTGTGATGTTTTTATAGGTTGTCTTAAGCTCCGTGATCGAGCGCCTATCATCACTGTAAAGAAAAGATCCCGTTTAATCAACTGTATATAGCTCCGTGTTCGAGCACTAATTAAATCGGTATATTAATTTAATTAAAGAGAGAGAAATTTTGATGGCTGTTATTTCACACACGGTTTATTTATATTACACCAGTAAATTACTTGCATATATTTCAATTAAATATTTCATATCACTGCACACTTGTGATATTGATGTGACTTATATTATAATGTGTTAGACTGTGACTGATGTGAGCGAGATCTCGGTGTAGATGTTTGGTCCCGGAGAGCCGGAGCTCATGCCATAAACATACGCACAATGGTTTATATATGACATACCCCTTGCATTTTCTCCCCTGGTCAAC
>CABFVX010002977.1:67872-87795 GCA_902151425.1 Timema shepardi | reverse complement strand
AAAAGTTTGATGATAAGAAACTAATACTGCCGTATTTATGGTTCAAACAATAAAAAAAAATCACCTGCTTCGATGGTTGTATGGTCTAAGGCGGCACTCTGACTAGCCTTCCATTGACTGGGAGATTGGGGTTCAGTGTACTGAAGCTGTTTTGTTTTTTTTCAAACAGGTATTTCACTCTCCCTCAATGCAAATGTGGGTACATTTCTTATAAATTAAACCTTTTTTCATCCCTACTTCATAAGTGTAATTAGTACATAGGCATATAACCTGAACAGGTAGTAAGATGTGGTGCTAAAAAAATCGAGAATATAGGTATTCTAATCTTTAAGTACTGTACATTGACATTTTTTAAAATAATTTGTGATTTGTAGAGACTGATAAACTATTGACAAAGGAAATAGGAATTATTAGTGAATATTGTTATAACTTTGAAAACGAGGAAGTCTTTGAGATTAGAAAACAACAAAATCCATCAACTTTAAACTATTCTAATGGTAGCTCCAAGAACACGTCAAAATGAAAGGGTGAGATAGGTAAAGGGGGAGAGAGTTCTGTTATCAACCCCCAAACTGCTCAGTTCGATATATGAGTTAAAGTCTTCAATACATTTGGTCAATTTGAATAAACCTTTATTTGAAAAGTGTACAATTTTGGACTATGAAACAGAGGTGACTTTACCTTTTTTCCAGGAAAAAATTATTAAACTTCGAACTTTACTAGAGAAAGACCAGATCATCTCTCAAATTATCCATGTTGGGTCATTGGCTACAGTATCTTATATGTGTGGAGGGGAGGGCAATTAACCAAAAATAGATTTTGAGGGATTTGTCTCCCCTTCCTCCTCCAACCTATATAACACCGGGAGCCCTCCCACACCAAACGTTTGACAATTGGAATTGTTTTAGGTACTGTAGTGGTCCTAGAATTTTGTTGAAAATTATACTACTTAATAATATATTTGAAATAATTATTAGCTCATATTTTTCTTATAGTGTAGATCTCCATAACACTATTCATCAAATTAATACAATACTGGAATAAAATTGTGCACCACATAATATTGCATGTTTGTGTTATCTGCATATTTACACTTTTGTTTTAGGAATGAAGATTGTTGAGTTGAGAGGAAATATACTCCATTTGCCTGGAGAGGGGGGTGTAAAACTACTGTAGGAAATACAATCCCCAGTACATCTGACATATTAATACCCCGAGTTCCCTGTCACCAGCAAGCAATCTAATGCAATATTGATTCCTTAGAGCTTTCAACTACAGAATAGGGCTTTATATTAATCATCAAATTGAAAACTAGATTGGATGCATTTGTTTCATGTAGGAGAGATCTGGAAAGCTGTGGAAACATTGCAGAAATTTTATCCACTTTCGATTGGCGGTCTTCACGAACAGTTTTCTCAATTTTTTTGCACCAACTCATCAGTCAAAATGGAAGGTCTTCTACACCTCTGATCGTCATGAACATTCGTTCTGCCTTCATTAAACTCAACACACCACTTAAACACGTTTGTTCGGTTCATAGCACCTTCGCCATAAACAGTTTTGATCTGTGAAAAAATTTAAATCAGTGTTTTTCCTTCAGAGAGAAGGAACCTGATGACAGCGCACACCTCGCACTTGGTGGGATTTCTTATCGACATATTTTTCACAAACGGACACCACAAGGCGAGTTTTCATACTAACGAGGTCCGCTTGTGCTCATTGTGTTCAGAAGAACCCCCACTACCACTCAGTGTTGCCAACCTTGGGAAAAAAAATTCTCACAGCATGAGAGGGCAACCAGTACTCTTACTTTCTGGATGTGCCTCTTATTTTGGCATTATACATCAGTCTTCTTCAATTCTATAACATTTCATTTTAAGTGTAATCACACTTTTGTTACATTCTAATTTTCTTAGTAATGATTTCAAATATTACTTTTGTATTAAATGTTGTATATTAGTATGGTAATTTGTCATTTATCATACCAATTTATCAACATAAGCTTGTTTAAATATTATTACTTTATCTTTTAAAATGTTACTTGTTATTTATTTTAACCATCATTTTAAAATAACACTCTTTCATCATATTGTTTTCATGCCTTAATGTATTGTAAACTCTAATCTTTTATCTCACTTAGTTATCATTAATAAAATTATTTGTTATGAATATCTAATTATCAACCCTTTTCTTGACTAATTGTTGTGGAGATGTTTATACAAAACATCAAGCTATTATTCTATTGATTAAAGTTTTCTTCCTTAGTTAATTAATCTTAAATTTCTCCTTATCAACAAAACAATGACTATTATTAAAATTAGTTTATTAAGATTTTATTTTCCTTTTAGTGCCGGTCTTATTACTCTTGGTTAAATACTAATCTGGCTAATAAATATTATGATTTGGCCGATAAGCTAAAACTGCGTCTTATGACTGCCAGATAAAATGTATTTATCCATCACACTTTTATTTGGAGGTTTAAGTACTTGATAATGTTTATCTGAAAGTTAAAATGGACATTGCAATATAGGCCAGTAATTTTATCATTAAAAAAGGCAAGACATCAAACAAATTGTAATAAAAGTAAAGTTTGATTTCTTAGACCTGGAAAATTATCCCAAACAACACATCAAAAGTCTAGAAAAATCAAAGTATGGGAAAGCGGCCATATTGGCCGTCATCTTGGATTTACTGTTGAAATCAGTAAAATGCACATAACAAATGCTATATGGCTCCGATTTCCTTCAAATACATATCAAATAAAAGGTGAACTAGCAATCATAAACTCTGTAACTGAAAGACCAACTAGAGCAGGAAGAAAGAAGAAATTGTTTTCTTACCGTCATGCAAAACCTCGAAAGAATGATGAATATCAAATAACCATGTGTGACTTATTGAAAAAACCTGAAGCCAATATGGTGGCTTATGGTTCAGTGTTATGAAAAATATATTAAAAGGTTATGTCTGGTGAAGGTATGGATGATGGGTCATGTCTCATATTACTTGACATAAATATTAAAATAGCCTATATAAAAGACAAAAACATGGTGGCCAGCAGAACTGATGATAGATTATGGGTAAAATACTTGACAATAATCAATATTGAATAATAGTACCTCCGAGCAGAGCATACTGGGGACTGGAGTCTACATTTGCTAGCTCTGAAGGATATGCTCCCATACTATGCAGCAGCAGGGTACAATTTGTACACCTCCAAGACATGCACCAGATTAAGGAGTCTCATCCAGTCATGTACAGAATATTCCAAAAACGTCTACACGGTCGTTGTAGTGTTGAGTATTTACTCAAATATTCAACAGCTCAACAAGTCTCCAATAAGACATAAACACTCCAGGGGGGAAAGCTATTGTTTCCCTGTATGGAGGAAAGACATCTGACACCTTGGATGATCTCCGATACAGACGTTTCAGTGAATAGGTGACTATCAAAAAAATGGTCCAAGAACTTCAAGTACAGTCACTTCCACCGACATCAGCTGCTGCTAAATTCCATAACCATAAGAGTCTACAACCAAGTTCAGGCTTGGAATGATAATATATCTCTTCTACCTCAGGATTGGGGTTGGAAATTACAAGTGGATTAACTCCTACAAGTACTTACTGACCTCCATCCAGCACCATCAGCTCTGCTGGATATTATTAAATGTAAATGTGAGGCAAATTGTAGTACTTCAATGTGCTCATGCCGAAGACATGGTTTGGAATATTCATCTGCTTGCAGTGAATGTCACAGTCTCCTATGTAGGAATTCCAATATAGAAGTTTACAACAATGGTGTTGATGAGAAAGCTTGATAGTTTAGAAAATGACTAAGAACAAACAATATATCGAGATGGCTTTTGAACTATGTTGATTTTCCAATGAGTGTATATTAAGTTAAACACAGTTATTTTATACAAGTTTAACAAAGTGATTTCAACCACTAAACTGCCTTTTCAATTGTTAAAATTTTGAAATTAATAAAACAAAAAATAAACAAAATTAAATAAATGGTTTATGATTCAAAGACATTTGATTTATATTTGAAGGAAATCAGATTCATAGAGCATTAATTATGTGTATTTTATTGATGTAAATCCAAGCTGGTGGCCAATAGGGCTGCTTTTCCATTCTTTAATTTTTCTAGACTTTTGTTATGTTGTTTGGGATAGTTTTCCTGGTCTCAAAAACCTTGCCTTATTTCTATTACAATTTGTTTGATGTTTTTACCTAAAATGGCTGGCCTAGTGATGCATTGATTTTCATGTGGTTTCGCCTGTCGGAATCTGTTTTTAGTTAAAAATCTTGGTTTGTGTGTTTAGTAGGCACAGAGACAGTCTCTAACTGTATATAAAGTTAGAACCTTTAATTCACACTTTTATAAAAACTGGCATGCTATTGTAGAGTTATAGTTATATAAGAACAAATGATCTAAATGTGAGTACAATGAATAAAATTTTGTAAACGTTGTAGGCCTACACGCATTTTGGCAGACACCGAAATTAGTACTTGCAAGACAATCTAACTTATGTGCCCACGTGACGCCATCTGTTTCCTCACACTCATTTAGCTGCCATTATTTAACAAATGTTGAGCATTGTAGCCACTAGCCAGATTGTAGCAGTAGCAGCAAGGTTTATAAGCATGCGAACACCAGTAAAATCTGTACCACCTTGCATTTTATGCATAAAAATATATTTATACTACATATAGCTATCAAGGAAATAAATTCAGTTCATAAAACACGTAAAATATCAAAGTGGCAGATAACCTTTATCTGGTCGCTAACTTAAACCTCCCGATAGTAGTATTTATCTGGCCCCTAGTAGATTTCCCACCTTTCTTCTTTGACTATTTGGCATGTTTCCTTCATTTATATTATGTCACTTTTGAAACCATCAGCAATCACACCAGATAAATTTAATTTAGAGTGAAATGAGATTTTAAAAAACTGCCACTTTTGCCTTTACAAGCACATTTAGTTGTACTTTCATTTTATCTCAATAAATTTGAAGATTACTAAACCTAATGATCAAACAAATTTATTTAAAAAAATTGTTATCTCAGAAACTATAAGTCAAGGTTAATATTGCATAGATGTGAGAAATAATCACTATAATGTAAACACATTTTACATTTCAATAAGAATAGTTTAGTTTAAAAAGTAAAGTCTCTCATTTAAATTATATAGATACTTATCAATAAATATAAACAAGATGTTTACTCCCAATACATATTTTTTTTCATATATGTCAGTTATGATCATGTCTACTCCTGGAATGCTACATCAAAATCAATCTTATTAAATGGTACTAAGATTGTTCAAAGTCTGGCCTAGTATTTATACTCTCATTCACATTCTAAGCAGGCCTTTATATATATTTTTTCTTTATATCCACAGGTGATATTCTTACATTTGAACATCCTAGTCCTAGCAATGAAATATCTCTTTCCCTTCCACCCGCTTCTCTACACCCACCTATTTTCCCTCCTCATTCATCAGCTGCAGCAGCAAGTTTCAACGCAGCTATGGCAGCAGCTGCAGTAGCAGGTCAACAGTTTGCACTCATCACTTCTCAAGGAATCCCCTTTATTCAACCGAGCATTCCAGCCATTTACACTTCTGCAGGTAAGAGCAAAACATGTTTGTTGATGCATTTTATCTAAGACTTTCACCCTTTTTATATTATTAAATTACATTATAATTTTTATAATGTGTCTATTATCTTGTCATTTTTTTTTTACCTTGATTTTTCATTTGTAGTATTCATGACCATTTATTTTTAAAGAGATAATTATTTTGATGTTACAAATCAAGTTCTTGATTAGATTTTAAACAGATGAATCAGGTTCTCTAGTTAAGGGTTTACATCATTAACTTTTGTGAAATAACCTCAATATGCTAATGTTTTGCATTTATGTTTAATTTATTTGTAAATATTAAATTAAGCCACAGGAATAAAACAAAATCTTTAAGAGTGTCAATGATTTTAGATCTGAAATACACAAGATAATCTCACATCCATGGTCTGATAGTACTCATTGTTGTAGGCTTAGTCTATATATGAACATGTTTAATGTCATCCGATATTTAGAGCTTTGAGGGTAAGGACTTAAGGGCTGCTAGCCTCTCCTAAAAATAGAGATTGGCATCGAAGGAGCCCACTTTAGGGCACCCAGGGACAGTCTTTGGGGTGTGTAACCTATGCGGTTGCACAGGACGCTAGCTCTGGAAGACCGCAGGGAAAGTGGTAGCGCACTTAGTTTCACTCATTATTAATTTTCAAAGAACTCTGCACTCTGTGGCCGAGTCTGGACAATCCTGTCCCATCATCATGCATAATACAGCAATATATATATCGGGTGGATTGGAAGGACAAAAATAAGAATAACACTGGTTGACACATATTGCATAACTTTATTTTTTTATTTTTTTATTTTCGCTTTCCCCCATTCGGATTATGCATTAAAACTGATAGTCCAGTCATTTTAGACATATTTTTTGCAAATAGGGGAAAAAAAATTATAGACAGCTGGATTTTGGTACATGCTCATTTAGGCGTGTAGTTTAACATACTAAAAGTCCTCATGAATACTGTGTGAGCTTCTGCTACTATGGCCTTGAAAATATTTTGAAATTAGTTTATTTGCATATGTCTCGTGAGTGCTGGCTCCTAGAAAATTATGTTTAAGACAAATTGTGTTGGAAATTCAATTCTCTATTTAAAAGGCCCTTATCACTTTTATCACCAGTCCACTCCTTCCCCTTCAAAATCCCCAAGAGTTAAATCCTCTTTTTAGGAAATCGTAACTGTATGAGATTATAAATATTGCATTAGCAAAAGTGTTTGTGTTCCCATACTTTAAAGAGGTTTAAGTGATAATATATAATAAGATCTAATAATAAATAAGATGCAATAAGTATGAATTTGTATAATAGATATAATAAGATGTAATAAATACCTATGAAAAAGTGAATTCATATCTCAGTCTTTTTGATGCTCCATGCATTTCTTAATCAGCTTCTTCGGCCTCAATATCTTCATCACTTGACGTTTCATTATAGGGTGAGAACGTTACCTCAAATGACGATTGCCATAAACTCTTTTGAACATTTACTTCCTAAATATCATCGATATCTTCCATCTTCATCTCTGGTCATCCAGAGTTATCGCACGAAACTCCAATGCAGTGCAAGCAAATATGTGAACACTTTAATCCGGTTTTACGGCATCCACAGGCTTTACTGCAGCCTTTCAAGCAACCACAAAAAATTGAGTCCAAAACCTTGTGTGGTGCTGGCCCCAAGGTTGATACTATTAGAGATACGTGTGGTTCTATGTGCCAGCCTCAGTTTTGTGGAAGGAGTTTATTTCCTTGTCACAGTTGCACTTGATGGTAGACACGAAGGCTGTGCAATTTTGCAGCGTCTTGAGTAGGCGGCAATGCTGATAACTTTTTTTTCCTCCTGAAACACCTTTATTAAAGCATATAAAATGATGTCTGTCTAGTGACTCGGTTTGTTTGTGTGCTTCAGACCAAGGAAAATGTTTGTCCCAGCGTCAGCAATTTTCTCTTGCGAAGCCTTTTCTTCTTTAAAAGAGTCCTGTAAGTTCCAACAGCGAGCCACACAACTCTATGTAAGAACCCAACCTCCATCAATGATGTAAAAACTGCCAAGAGTGGCGGTATTTTCATGCTTCTTTTCAAATACTGAATATAATGCAGCCTTTTTTGTTTTTATCATTCCGTTTTCATCAAACAGATAAATGGTAAGGAGATAATTCAAACTCTAAATAAATTTCTAGGTCTTCTTGTGACTTGAGGCAAACAGATATGTGCTGAAAAGGTTGCAGAGGTTCAACAGTTACACCATGATTGTGGATTTTAATGGAACTATTAACCATTGCTAAGGTCTGCACTCTTTCTTGATGTGACAGCTTAACATCACCAAATTTTCCCCAGAAATTTTCTTTAATGCTCTGCAACCAACACTCTAGGCATCCTGGCAGTTGATTTTCTCATCTCCTACAAATCCACTTGAGATTGACATACACTTGCCAGTTACAGGGAAAGATCCATTTCTTGCAAACCACAAATCTAATTTTTGAACATCTGCTGTATCTCTTTTTGAACGAGAATCTCGTGAATCCTTACGTTGCTCTGCACTTTCAGAGTATTCACCACACAGAGTCTCCAATCTTTCAAGAATACTCAAAATAAAAAGTTTTCCACCAATCCATTTTCCTAATACACTGTCATTTATGCACCTTCCATGTGTTAGGCCACCTGATGTCTTCATAGATCTCATAAGTGTTTGCTCGATAGTCGTATCGTTCCACACTCCTGACCAGAATTTGTCACTTTGTCGCATTGTGAAGTATCCTTGTAATACAAACTGAGCATGTTCTTCTTCGTCCAATTTTGTTTCCAGTTCAGCCACATCTTGCAAGTATATTTGGCAGGATTTTGCGTAAGGAAAATGACCACTTGCGTGAAAAAAGGTAGCACGTTTCGGATTATTTCCAGATGAAATTGCCAATCTCCACTTTGTTCAGCCAATATAAATTGATGTACCAACGTTGACATCCGGAAGTACTGACACCACAGCCACACATTTGGACCATTCATTTCCAAGGCTACTAATCCACATATGCTTGTGACAACCGGGGTTATCACTCATGGGGATAGGCCTATGAGTGCAATAATAATCTTTAAGAGGGACATAGCGGTGACGGTTGCTAGTCAATTATGTAATGAGAAGGTTACATGTGTGGAACAAAAGACGAGAATCGGCAGATGTATTCTGGCAAATATGTATTTTCAATTCAGGCATGTGATAGAGCCGTACCTGGATCAGGTTGAGGATATATGCAATACATATCCGGGAGTGCCGTTGATCTACACTGCTGATGTAAATGCAAATGACCCATGTGGCACAGCAAATTGTCTCGGAGGAAAGACAGGAAAGCTGGCAATGACAGACCCAACATGAGAGGAGCAGCTCTTGAGGAGTTGATAAATGCCCTGCACCTTGAGGTGGTGAACCGGCCTGACAACCCCCCTACGTTTGTGGGGACGCGGGCTGGAGTGTCTACCAATATTGATGTTACACTATGTAACTTTGAGGTGGCAGAGATGGTTCGGGATTGGAGGGTACTGGATAATGCCACCACTAGTGATAACAATATGATTGTATTTGAGCTTGCTGCTGTGGGTCAGGGGGATGAGGCTGACCTGAGAGTAAAGAGAAGATACAACTGGAGGCTGGCAAATCTAGAGAAGCTTCGGGAGGAACTGATGATACCGAATCCAGTGTTGCCGGGGGACAATGTCAACATAAAGACAAAGGAACTCACGTGGGGCTTTGCAAAGAGCTATGAGAAAGTCGATTCCGGGGATGAGAGAGAACTTTAAAGTTGGGAACAAACCTTGGAACCATAGGCTGTAAATGTAAAGGCTGTGCGGGGAAGTTAGACGCTCGCTCAAAAGGTACCAGAGGAGTGGTGACTCAGTGGAGGGGGGTGTGCGATTGAAAGAGTACCGGGAGAGAAATTGGGAATTTAAGTCTAGCTTGATAGAGGGGAAAAGGGAGAGCTGGGAGAGGTTTGTTAAGAAGGAACTTATTGCGAATTCATGGGGCATTCCATTTCAAATAGCAGCGGGGAACATAATACCTCCAGCGACCTTATCAACACTGGAGGAACCAGATGGGAGCATGACCACTCAATGGGAGGAGTCTGCGCAGTTGCTCATGGAGACATTGCTCCCCGATGACATGGAGGAGGATGAGATTGAGGAACAGAGAGAGATAAGACGTAGGATTGCAGATGACGGGGAATATGTAGGGGATGGACAAATGGATCCGGTCACAGCCGAGGAGGTGACTGGCTTGATGGCTACGCTAAGGAGAAGGAGGGTCCCTGGATCTGATGGAATCATGGCAGAGGTACTTCCTGGAGTAAAAGACTTGGTTGCCCCTTATTTTGCGGAACTGATGAATGAATGCCTCGCTCAGGGGAGAATTCCAAATGCTTGGAAGCAGAGCAAGGTGGTCATACCAAGCAAATGGGAGGGTAAATATCCAAAACTCCCCAAGTTGTATGGACATGTTTGTTTACTAAATGTCTGTGGAAAGTTGCAGGAGAAAGTATTGTGTGGAAGACTACACAGGCATAGGGTCGGTATGCACCCTCAGCAGTACGGCTTCAGGAAGAGTAGGTCTACCAAGGATGCTATTGGTGGGGCCATGGAGTTGGTAACCCACGTTCAGGAAAAATATGCGGTGGAGATATTTGTGGACATCTCGGGGGCATTTGTTAATTTGTGGTGGCCAGCGCTCTTTGACTCTTTAAGGTCAATTGGGTGTTTGAGAGTCCTATAAAGGTTCTTTAAGGATTATTGTAAAGACTGTTTTGCGACCTTGAGATGTGCGGGTAAGAGTATCCTTGAGAGGCTTACCAAGGGGTGCCCTCAGGGGTCGGTGAGTGGACCTGTATTCTGGGATATTGGACTTGAGCCTGGACTGGCCAAGGTGGTGGTGTTCCCAGAGGTGGAGGGTGTGGTAGCCTTTGCTGACGACATTTTGGTTGTTGTGAAAGGGAATAGTAGTAAGGCCCTGGAAGATAGGTGCAATTCAGTCCTTAGGTGGCTAAACAGGTGGTGCGAAAAAGTTAAGTTGCAAGTGTCGACAGCAAAGACCCTGTACATACTGCTGAAGAAAAGGCTAGATCGAAATCCAATAATTAGGATGGGTGGGACTAGAGTGGCTAGAACCAAGGTGAACAGATACCTGGGTGTGACGCTAGATGAGAAATTAAATTTTGGGTTTCACATGGAACTAGTGAGTGGAAAAGCACTGAAGTTAATGAACAAGTTTATCAATATTGGGCAAAGAAGGTTTCATCTCTCGTTAAGAATAATAAAATTGTACCACAGTGCATTACTCTTTTCTATAGTGGCATATGGAGCAAGTGTGTGGGCCCATCAACTGAATAAGAGCACTTACAAGAACATCCTAAGATTGCTGCAAAGGAAAGTGCTTATAAGGTTGTCAGGTGCATACAGGACAGTATCAACAGATGCACTCTGTGTTGCACTCGGAGTCTGGCTACTTGACTTGGAGGTTAGGAGTAGAGATGACTTATACTGGCTTTAGAAAGAAGATATTGTGAGGGTAGAGGCACTAATAAGGCCTGGAGTGGGGTCAAAGCCAGAGATAAAGCAGGCATTGCTGGATGAGTGGCAAGCCTGCTGGGAGGAAGGTGAAGAAGGACGTTTGGCTTTTTCCCCGATATCAGAGAAACATTGGGGTTGACCTTCTTGCAACCCTCCCGGGGGCTGGTTCACTTTATCACGGGGCATGGGCCGCATAAGGCAACTCTAAATGACAGGGGACTGACTAACACGAGGCTGTGCGATTGCGGAGAGGAATCCACACTGGAGCACGTGGTTATGGCCTGTGGTGATATTCTGAATTCCAGAAGGGTGCTTCAGGGGTGAATTCAGGGCATGTATGTAGCAGAAGGGCTGAGAGAAAAGAAGTTGTGGTGGTTCCTCGACGCAATGGCTACGATTGCCTCAGATAGGGCATGGACCTACTATATAGAACACCTGGGAAGAGTGAGAGCTAGGGAGAGGAAACTGGATAGATAAAAGGATGAGAGGGTACCTGGCGGAGGAGAAGGACGGGTACTGATACGAAGACAAACCATTTCTGACACGGAAGAAGAAATTGAGTCGGACTCAGCGGCATCGGATGGGGGGGAGGACTCATATTCGATGCTAGTAAACTGGGTCAAATATGGGGAGCATGGGCCTGGAAATAGGACAGAACCCAGGAGTAGCTAGGGGAGGTTATGAAGTTAAGGTAATAGTTTGATGGGGCTAAGTCCCTGAAGTAATGAGTAGGATAGGGAGATAGGACCTCCGACTCTGCTGGTTTCCGGGGTAGGGATAGCCCGGATGAACAGCGGAATCTGTGGCCCGGCACCATAAGAGAAGATCCCAGAGGAGGATGGGAGTAGCCTTGAACCGGGCGGGGCCTAATGGGATTGATAATAACCCAGATTGGGCCTGGGTGTACTGGGCCCCCATTCTCAGCCGGCTGAGAGAGTGGACTGCAAGGCAGTACTCAAGCTGATCACATTTGTTTCAACACCAATATCACCTTTAGCTTCAACCTATAAATTTTTAAATAAAATATTAACATACCATGCTTGCTCGTTGTTTGAAGGTAGGGCTGCTTCTTCCACAACATTGAAAACAGTTACTCTTGCCACACAGTTTTGATAAATGATCACGAACATTACAAATAAAACACTCTTGATTGTAAGCAGGACACTTTCTATAAGCATGCTGATGGCCACACTTAACACAATCAAACGAAGACCTCTGCTGACCTGCTTCTGTGTTGTTATTTTGATTCACTATCTTCCCTGAATTTGTTAGTTTAGAGCAATGGGACATGTAGCCTGCTTGACCAACTGCAGGACTTCTTGACCAGGCTCCCACTAATTGTTGATGTTTAGGATCCCGAATATTAGTTTTTCTTTCAACCGCTTCCAACACTACAATCTGCTACTTGCTGTCGCCATGAATTTCTTCCGTTTCTTTTATGGACATCTCCGCTCTACGGCAAAACTCCTCTACCTTTGTTAATGTTAAATATGAATCTCTTAACAAACTTTCAACCAGCCCTTTATCAACAACACCAAAAACAAGATGATCTCGAATTAAGTTGTCTGTTTGATCATCATATTCACATAATGCTGTCTGTGTCTTCAACTCTGTTAAAAATTAATTAAACCATTGCCCATCCTTATTTAATATTCCATTAAAAACGAACCTTTCATAAACTGTATTCTTCCGTGGTGTATAATGTTTGTCAAACACATCCAATATCTCATCATACTTCGCTGACTTCACCAATTTGACGTTATTATATATTGCCAGGCCTTTGTCGCCTAACGATGTCATTAAAATGCCGATCTTAACCTCGTCTTCTGCTGTCATTGGTTTTTTTCCTTGAAGATAAAACTTAAGTTTCTGTTTGTTGGATTTCAATATTGCCACTAAATTAGGAGCGTCAAAATCGATTGCCTATGGCACTGTGAAGTTGAATTCTACTTCCGACACCATGTTAGGTTTCAATATTTCTCAATTAGATATTATGATAAACGTTCCTATTATTTGTTGGTTACATCCAGTACAGTGTTAGCTACTAACCGGATATCAAATTTAATATGGAATTCACTGCTTGAGCATATACCTTATCTATATATGTTGTCAGCGATGCATCATGTGACCACCATTGTCACATGAAGATATATTGCCAACACAACAATATATAATTATCCTACAGTGCTTTTTCCCAGTCGAACCCAATCTTCATCTTGTGTTCTGTCAACACCACCTCTTCCTTCAATCTCTGTCACGTCTGAACCTTAATTTTTCTTCACATAGTCACAATTTACAAAATAATTCTGAATGGTAAACTGAGTCACTTGTTGCCACGCCGAAACAATAAGGTGAAAGGCCTGCAGAATATCTATCTTGAGTTGAACCCCCTTCCCTTCCTCCATCAGACACACCACTCTCTGCACTAGCTGCTTCCTGTACACCTGCTTGAAACACTTGATCACACCCAAATCAAGAGTCTTAATGATACTAGTGCAGTTAGGGGGGGTAAAAATCTACCTTTGCATTCCTCAAAAATCATGTTTCTTGAGAATGAGTGGCACAATTGTCTATATCTAGTAGGATTTTCCTTTCTTGTGCACTGGATGATGCATCAAGAGCATGCAGAATGTTTTTGAAAGTCCTTGACTTCATCCTCGCTTTAGTGTTGACATAGTAGGTCACAAGTAGCCTCTTAACATTTTTTTTAAACACCGTAGTTTCACAGACTTTCAGATAATGATGGAAACCTGTTTGTCTGAGCCATCGCTGTTTATGTTGAGCAGTGCCGTCATTCGCTCATTCACACTTTTTCCTCCATGGCAGATCTTTCCTTTCAATGCTAATGTTTGTTCTGGCAAGCTTATGAAATATAGACACGTTTCATTTGCATTATAAATGTCCCGAGATTTGTACCCCTCCATCAGCTTCAAAAATCTCTCGAACCAGAGGCTTGTGGCATTGATATTCACAGTAGCATCCCCCCATCCCTTCAAGACTATTGTTTATCTGATAATATATGCGACTGAAATTTGCTACATCACAATCCAAAAATATTAACCACTGTTACATCTACCAAACCTACAAACATTTGTGTGTGTCCTATTCTTAAAAATGATCAATCCTGGATTAACATTCTTTATGGCTAAAAATTCTGATCGATAGAGGCGGGAAAAATGATGAATCGAGGAGTGATTGATGCAGGTTTTTTTTTTCTATTGTTTTAATAGAATTTGTTCAGGGGCCATAGAAATTGAATGATGGATCCAAGAAAATGATAAATCTGGTAATAATAGATCAAGTTCTGACTATATATTTTAATGTGATTTATTGGATATTCATGAAACTCATTGAGATGAATTGAAAAAATTTAATTTAGAAAATAACTTTCCAGAAATAGTACTAAAAAAATTAAAAGCTAGTTAATCATGATTTAATTTCCATGATAAAATTAAGTTTGACCATTCATTTGTTTTTAAAACTACAGGTGAAATAATAACAAAAAAAATTGAATAATAGAAATATTGTATAAGAAATCTGGCCTACAGTTGAACCTCCTGTCACCAAATTGGTCGCTAATGAAGCTTGTTGTTTTTGAAAAAAAATAGATCTATAGGTGATTTTATTTTAATAGCTGTAAATGGTAATAATAAGAATAGACAAAAATGAATTTGAAATTATTGTATTTTTAAAACTAATCAAGATAATCAACTTCTCCCTTTTATTTTTCAATAGAGTTTTTGGTATTGTATTAAAATCAAACGCAGAATTGAAAAAATTTCAAAACTACTAAAATGGCTTTCTGAAACGAAATAAAATATAAATTCTTAAAACCACATTTATTTTAATTTACTTTTTAAACTACACGAAATATTGAATAAAATCAAAGAAAAAACTTTGCTGTTTAAGCTATGCTCAAGTCACATGAAATATTGTTAGCCTATATTCCTCCAACAAATTTAAATATTTTTTTTTAAGAAACCGATTGTACTTACCTTGAATCAATCAGTCTCACAATATTTTTCAAATAGTTACAAAGCGTGACAACATAAATCCTTAAAATTATAAATCACTACTGATCAAAAATCATCCCACATTCTGTGTATTTCCTAAGCAGATAGCTTAATGAGGCGACAAACATTTGCTTGTTTTTTTTATAATGACGATGATGATTGACTTGGAGTGGGAAGACATTAAGGAATTTGTCCTTGACATATGAGCAACATATACCCAGTTCTACTCTCAAAAAATACAATTTGGTTAACTTGCTTATCTATCAACGTTATCGAAATAATTCATTAGTGCACTCTTTGTATTTTACATACCTAGAAAATAGTTCTGGACCCTAAATGAGTGTTGTAAATTAAATGATTTGACAATACTTCACAATACTCTAATCTTTAACATAAATCCCAAACCAATAGGCAGTTTTACATATAAATCATTTGATAACTTAACAAATTATAAGAATTAATATCAAATTTCACATTAATAACATAAGAGCTCTAAGACTATGTTAAGTCGGTAAACTAATTCAATATTTTCGTCCAATTTTAATTATCCTAAATTTAAGTGTATATTTGCCATGACAAGGCAATGAAAATAAAAATAGCGAGGTAGATTACTGAGTACTTGAATAATAATTATTTTTATTATATTTACATAGTCTTTTCTAAAATTATAATTTCAGTTGAATTAAAAATTTAACATTGAGAATACATATTGATTATATTTAAACTCACGTTATTTAAAACTACTTGTATTAATACATTCACCTACAAAATTATCATTAGTTACTATTTAATTATGGAATCATATTGGTTAAGCTGTTTAAAATCAGTTTTGATCAACATTGCAATAAATATCTTACCAAACTAACCCCATTTAAATTTAAAAAAACATTTACTACCTCATATTGTCTAATAGAAATTTCATTATATTCATTATATCTTTTATTCTAAGTTATGAATAACAACTTTTATAGTAATTAAAAATTAATTGAAAAAAATGTTGTAATAAGATCATTTTTAGTGAGGGGCCTTATAAGGAGCATGTGCAACTGCACATAGAGAAATAGAAATAAACATAATAAGTGATAATGCACGATTATTACATTAAGGACTAATAAAACAAAATATGGAACATCTAAAATTTCCAACTTCTTGTGATTCTTACATTTTATTATGATGTAGTTAAAGTTATGGAGGCTTATTTTGGGGAAATACTAGCTCATTATTATTTTATTTTTTTTCCCTATAAAGACATGAGTGCTGAAACTATTTTGATTATTTTTTCTACTTTATTTTTATTCAATGTTCTTATTTTGAAATTATTGTTTTTTTAAAGTGTTATCTCTAATTTAAAAGTCAATACTTATATTTTTTAAACTTTTTTCAAAAGTATCTAATATTTATAAAAATGTATATCATTCCTATTTTAAGAATATGTGTTGCTTTCAAATAATTTTAAATATTTATTTTTACATCCATTACTGCTTCCAGCCTATGGCCTGGGTCAGTTTTTTTTATTCAAGTCATATATTTTCCACTACTGGCTTATTAGTTCTGTTGAGCTTCATAAGCCTTAAAATCTAACTTAAGACTAGGATAGGAACAACATCCAAGCCACGGCTGTTAATTTATCAATATGAAAGGATAAACCCATATTTTCATCATTGATAAATTTTTAGCCATGCCGGTAATCAAACTCGCGACCCTTAGCTCACTATTTTAATGGAAGTAGAGTGAAACTCAATTTTGGAAAAACTACTTTATGTACACCTGACCGAGATTCAAACCTCAATCTCCCAGTCATTTGGAAGTCTAGTCTAAGACCGTGCAGCCACCAAAGTGGGTAGCTAGTAATTGCTGCTCAATTTTATTTAGATGTAACTGTTAAAATTCATTGACTCTGAAGTTTGACTCGCTTAAATCTAACATAAATAATCATGATGTTTTGAAATTGGCACTCAATTCTTAGCTTATTGTTTGATGGCATGCTATTTAATCTGATCAAGGAAAGTTTTAAGTTACCAAACTAAAGTTTTGTATTGTCACACTCAAAACCAGCAGCGATACAAAAATGCTCTAATTATAAACATTGATAACAAATCAATTACGAAAACACATTTATAATTTCCTTTAATAGAGGATTGGCAAGTTTTGTGGGTTAACCAGGTAAAGAAACTGTTTGCTCAGGGGGGAGAGGATTACGCTGATTCCTTCAATACTAAGCTTAGTAAACATGGTAGTGTCAAAATTCCCATGTATTTTGATGTAGTAGTCTTTTTTCTATCGCTTGACACTAAAGCCATTAATCTTGAACTTAATTTAAATAGGTTAACAGAAATTATCTCTCGATGCCTTTAATTACGAGTTTTATTTTCTTAGGGAATCCTATTTGGATGTTATTCAAATAATAGTGCAATTTTTTTTAGATTCTAAAGCTATACTTCTATTTGTAAAAACTTTTGAACTCAACAGAATGTAACACTGCCTTGTTTAATGATATGGCCTACCAAGATAATAAGAAAAATATAATCTGCTAGGGCACATATATTTAAATTTGTTAGAAAACAAATTTGAAAATGCCTAAACCTTTTAAATTATGGTTTTATTTGGGTAGTTTATCCAAACTGCTGCAACTCAGCAACGCAGTAGAAGCAGAAATTTCTGATACATCATTTTGTTAAACTAATTTTTTTTAATCTATTTATAAAAATGATAATGATGATGATAATGATGATGATGATGATAAAAAAACTCCTAAAGCTTAAATTACTAATTAAATTTTTACTTTTATTAATTATTTTTTATGATTTAAAACTTTTCTTAGCAAAAGTAAAATATTCTCACAAACGTTTTTAACATAAATTCTTTCAACTAAATTTGTTTCATGAAACTGTCTTCGATCAAAGATAGAAATAAATATACTAGTTTTAACTAAACTAATTATATTATTAAACTACTTCGAATTAAAATACAGTTGATAAATAATAGATCAATGCCCAAATTATATTCACCTATCAAAATTATATTTTTTTTATAAATTCAAAGATGTTGAAATTTTTTTCAATTTTGTGGTTGATTCTTGAACGAAATGTTCCAGAAGATTTTCTGAATTACTAATTAAGACACTCGAAACTAAACTTTAGTTGAAAAATATTTATATAGATATTAAATGTATTCTTTCTACGGTATTATTATTGTAATTTTGTCACTAGGATGCTAATATTATTTTAGGTCTGATGTTTGCTGCTCCCCCCGGGATGCACCCTCATCCCCCATCGCTAACAATTAATGGTATTTTGGATCACCACTCATCGGTTACCAGTGACGATTCTAACCTTAACAAGCGTTCTCGTTCACCCCAACATGCTCCCATTACCCTTGACATGAGCCCAGAAGCAAAGAAAGCGCGTGTTCAAAACAGCATGCGAATCCTTAAAGATGAACCAGTTCCAGAAGGCTATGTCAGGTTCAGGTAAGAAATTTGTGTACAGTATAGTTATAAATCAAGCAGATACAACCTCATTAGTATTTGGTTTTAAACAAACACTGCCATGAATAGCAAAGATTATTTTCTTTCTCATGTAAAGTATATAGAAATTCTTGTGGTACTGAAATTTAATACATTTTAATAAGGATCTACACTCATAAGTACTAAATATGAGATAAATGGGCAAATTTTAACATTCTTATTCTAGCTAGTGCTTATAAGACTCAAGGTTTAAACTACTATTTCTTCATACCGTACTATACTATTTCTTTCAACCACTAAAGTAGGATTAAAAATAGAGCCTAGTTCATAGTAAGATAGAAGAAGATGTTATTCATTTCAGTTGTACAAATATGTGTCAAATGATTAATTTGGCAAAACTTATTTTCTTAAAAATGTTATGACTAGTGTTGTATAAAAGTTTGTTTTAAATTGTGTTTGAAGAAATGATTTACTGACGTGAGTGATGTAATATAAATGTCCATCAATCAAATTATTTTATTAGTATTTTATCTTTATGTTATTTGCTTACAGATACATTTTTTTGTCTCTTTGCTCATTAGCAACACATACCTCACACACTCATACCAACTAAACTGAAACATGGCTATTACTTGAGCCAGCTATAAACTGGTTCATAAATTTTGATCAACGATAAAAGCTGTCAAATATAGGTTCATTTGATAATTTTAGTATACTCATCAACATAAATATTACTGACAGGAAAAGGTGAAGGTGTGCATCAAGGCAATATGAAAATTGTTGGGGAAAGACCCTGTATCTTTAAGTGTCCATAAATCCATTTTGGAAGCTAATTTTTAAAAATTATACAATAACAAACTCTATTGGAAATGTTAGGTTAACTCAACTCCCAAAATTTCCAATAAAGATCAGACATATTGCTTGTATTAATTAAGACAGGTCTTTGAAACATGTTTCTCCAGCTATATGTAGCAACTTATTTACAAGACAGTTGTTGCTCATGTGTATATTTAATGGTGAGACATACCTCTAGCAGTGTCATATAATGTTTTAGTTCATACATTTTAGCACTAAATTTCTCCAATAATGACAAGAAGAGCAGTAAGAGTAAATTTACGCCATAAAGCTGGAAAGAGGATGAGAAAATCACATTCTTAAATCCCATGTGCTTTCAGCGAGATTCAAACCTCAATTTTCCTATCAATAATAATCCAGTTTTAGATCATATGAATGTGTGTGTGTGTGTGTGTGTGTGTGTGTGTGTGTG
>CABFVX010002977.1:43748-67169 GCA_902151425.1 Timema shepardi | reverse complement strand
TATATATATATATATATATATGGTTATTGTTTTAAGTCCAGGACTGTGGGGTGAGTTTGAAGCAGTTTTGGGTGGAGTCAGAGTGAGTAAAAATATACCGACTCCAGCTTCAAAAAAAAAAAAAAAATCTGTTAATGATAGATATATAATTTTAATTTTATATATTTTTTATTTTTTTAGGACCAATATTTGAAATATTGTTTGACAATAATTAATCAAATATAAATTCACTATACCAAAGAAGCTTCCCATGAAGTAATATATATTGGAGAATTTTATTGCATTATATTTGTCATTATCAATTAATATACAGTAACCATTTCTGAAGGAGTCAAGTGTCAGACAGTAGAAAAATAGAGAAGTAGAAGTCTGAATTGAATATTTGGTGTACAACTCCACTCCCCTGGTTTTAACTTTTATTTATTTTTATTGCCCTTACTTTCAAGGCCTGGAAAAGTCCTTTAATTGCTCTGGGCTTTGAAAAGTCCTGGAATTTCCATATTTCCATATTTATTTTTAAAAGGGTTGTGAAGAATGGCTGTAAAGACCGCGATTTAAGATGCACTGGAGCGTGAAATATCTAGCTTAGAGATAGTCACACCCATGGGTTGGGATCTCTATAGGAGCAAAGGGATACATACAGTGTTAACTTCCCTTACAAACGCATTAGCGTTACTGTTGATGAAATACAATGTTTTCTTTAATTTCCTACATTTAAAAATCTTAATTCATGTGCATTCACCATTCTTTTAATAAGTTGCTCTAAACAGTACGTCATTTGTAATAATTCTTTTAAGATTTCTGACTACCTATTAACACTTTAAGCACTTATAATTACAGTTTTGCACTAAAATGCCTGCTGATTAGCTATTAGTTCGTCTCCCATCCACCTTAGCGCTTAAATTTTTGTTCTAGCCATACTACAATATATACTGAATCTAGAATGATTACACTAACCAATAAGGAGAGTGAAGTAAGTGACAGTAAAGTTAGATTTCTAGCTTTATAGTCCTATCTGTTTATTAAATTTACAGAAAAATTGTTTTCCATCTATTTAAAATTCTTCAAGGTTTATAATTCCTTTTTTTATTGACGTGTTTAGCTTTTGGCCGCACAAGAAATAACAGTTTTTAGTTCTTAAAAAATCTTTGAACAGTCCTTAAATTTATGTTTTGTATGTCTGTAAGAACCCTGTATACACCTATGTACTAATTACGCTAATGTAATAGTAGAGGTGAGTAAGGTTGAATTTAGAGGAGGAGGGACAGTGAATAACCATTAAGTAAAAACTACTCTAAATACATCCAAACAGAAATCGAACCCTGATCTCCCTGTCATCAGCAGTCCAGTCTATTGTGAGAGTGATGCCTTAGACCATGCAGCCACAGAAGCAGGTCTGAAGAGTTATAAAATAGTAGTTTATACTATTAATGCTTATTCTTACCTCTATTAAAAAAGTTGTATTTTAAAATAAAAGGATGCTCTAATAATATAATTTTCAAGAATGTGCCAAATAAGTGATTTTTTTTGTTATCTTTATATTTATATATTTGAATATATATTACATAAGATTAGTTGGTAAATAGATTATTATTATTATTATTATTATTATTATTATTTGTAATAACTGAATCTTTGTTGGGAAATAAAGAAAATCATAAAATAAAATAAATAAGGGGAGATCAGGAAGGATAATCTTTTATTTTATTGTTTAAAAAATTTAATTGTTTATATTTAAACTATTTTGTCACTTTTTAAATTAAATTAGTTCACTTTAATGTAAAAGATGGTCACTTTTCCAACTATTAATAAGCCATTTTGGCAATTGCAACGCTGATATATTGATTATTATTGTTTAAAAAAAATATATTTGATGTAAAGAGGATGATGTACCAGTATGTTAAAAGCTGGCTGGCTTATAGAATCTAGAAACTATTCATTCTCATTATTTTTATATTGTTCAAGCTACCTAAAAATGTATTATACCTAAACTATTATTATTATTGTTGGAGACACTGACTAAGATGCACGATCCATCCACTACACCAATCACGAGAGGCGCTGCAGTAGCGCAAGCATCACGAGTTAGCCAATCACATAACTTTCCCTTACACAGTTCTTTTTCCGTCACCAAACCGACCGCGTCGTTTTGTGCTCACGCTAACCTTCTTTTCGTGTTAATTAGCCCACTAAGTGTATTTGTAGATTCTCTGTTCGTCTCGGACGTCAATTTTGTGTACTCGACATTAACCTTTGCTAACAGGTTATGGGCCCAGTACTCGTCGCAACAATTATCGTGTGACTAATCGAAGATCACGAAGCACGTGACTTTAACGGACACTGCGCCATATTTAGTCCAGAAAAACTCGTTAGTACGCTGCGAAAATGAACGCAACCGGCGTAAAGTTCGAAGTTTTCAATAAAGAGAATTATGAAACATGGAAGCTACAGATGCGTGCAGTTCTAATAAAGAATGATGCATGGGGCTATGTGAGCGGGACAATCGTGAAGCCGGAAGCGGCTGCAGCCGAGCCAGCGACGATTGAAGCCGAACGACGGTGGAGAGAAGCCGACCTGAAGGCACAATCTGACATAGTGCTCGCCATGAACCCGTCAGAAATAAAACAGACTAAGGGCTGCGAAACTTCACGAGCAATCTGGGAAAAATTAGAGGGAATATACCAGTCCAAAGGGCCGGCACGGAAGGCTGCGTTGTTGAATAACTTGATGTCCTTGAAACTACAAGATGGCGGCGACATGCATGAACACACTCGGTGTTTTTTCGACATGGTGGATAGGTTGGCAGAACTTGAAGTTGATATTAATCAAGAGCTATTGGCAGTCATGTTTTTGCGCAGCCTACCGGAGAGCTACGAAAACTTTCGTTGCGCCATGTCGTCACGTGACGCATTACCGCCTCTGGAGATGCTTCGAATCAAAGTTACGGAGGAATTCGACGCGCGTAAGGAAACGAGCCGGAACTCAACGCAAAACGCGATGTACGCGGGAAAGTCGGTCGGAAGTAATAGACGAGAAAAGCCCAGATGGGAGAAATTGAACAAAGACTATGGTGCGAAAAAGGACTCTAAAATGAAGTGTTTTAAGTGCAATGCAATCGGACACCGGGCGAAAAACTGTCAGAAGACAAGAAAGTCGAACGAACAATCCGCGAAAAACGTTGAAAGCGTGTGCCTAGCCGCGACGGACACGTCCAATAAAGGTGCACTCAAAATTGCAAACAATGCGGGTCGTGTTAGCTGGTGTTTCGACAGTGGATGCACGTCTCACATGTGTGGGAGTATCGAGTCGTTCGCACAGATCAGTCGGAACTTCGATCACGGAAAGTTAAATCTCGCTAACGGAACCTGCACGGACATCGAAGGAATCGGTACCGTGTCATTCGGGACGAGCGTGAGCGGTAATCAAAAGGTGATCGAATTCAAAGACACATTGTATGTACCAGGCCTACGCGCTAACCTCATTTCGGTCGGTAAAGTTACCGACAGAGGTCACAAAGTGATCTTTAGTGAGGCAAAGGCCGAGATCATCGATCAGGATGACAATGTGCTGCTTATTGCGAAACGGGAAAACGGGCTATATTATTTCCCAGAGTTGAACGACCAAGAATGCAGGAAGATCTCAGGCCCGGATGACGCCGCTATTACTCCAAAAAGGAATTCCATTGAGGATTGGCATTCTCGCATGGGACATCTTAATGTTAAGTCACTACGTGAGGCTATCAAGATGGGATCGATTCGAGGAATCAACATCGAGGACATTAACAAAGATTTTCAATGTAGTGTTTGTCTCCAGGGGAAGATGTGTCGTGCTCCATTTCCAAGGGTTTCAGAGAGAGTGTCGGTACTGGGTGAGCTCATACACTCCGACATTTGTGGTCCAATGCGAGTCGCTTCACACGGAAAGAAGCTCTACTTCGCTACGTTCATAGACGACTCTTCAGGATGGTGTGAGGTGAGATTCATCGAACAAAAGAACCAAGTGATGGATGAGTTTGATAGTTTCAGGGCACTTGTTAGCACCCAACAGGGAAAGTCAGTTAAGTGCTTACAGTCGGATAACGGACGTGAATATGTCAACAAACAGTTTGACCAACTGCTCCAAAAACACGGCATCTTGAGGCGTTTGACTGCACCTTACAACCCACAGCAAAATGGAGTTGCTGAGAGGAGAAACAGGACACTGATGGAGATGGCACGTTGCCTTTTAATCCAGTCCGGACTGCCACCGACTTTTTGGGCGGAGGCCGTCAACACCGCAAACTTCATACGCAATAGGTCACCAACAAGTAAACTAAAGGGAAGAACCCCGTATGAGGTTTGGTTCGGGAAGCCACCGGACGTGTCCAGCTTTAGGATCTTTGGGAGCGAAGTCTTCGTCATGGACAGAACGCCAGGCAAGGGGAAGCTGGAAGTAAGATCAAAGAAAGGCATCTTCGTAGGTTATAGCTCAGAGTCAAAGGCGTACAGGATATGGCTACCAGAGCAGAGGAAGATCGAGGTATCCAGAGATGTGATTTTCATGGACAGGACTACGATCCAGTCATCGAAGAATTGGGAGGACTTCCTCCCGCAGGACAAGTCCCCAAATTTGTCAAGTTCTTCAGTTGATCTTAACGCCACGGAGAGTGAAGATCAACATGTCATGATCAACCTCTCTAATAGTCAAGAATCGCATCATCCAACCGAAGAGCCATTACCAGAGGAACGTTACGACGAGTACGAAGACGCTGAGGGTTTCCAGGGTTTTCCCCCAGAACAACCATTGAACGCTGTAAGAAGAGGTCCAGGAAGGCCGAGGGTACTGCGGACCGGACGTCCCGGAAGACCCCCCAGAGTCTATGCAATGGCGAATCATGTCGTCAAGGATGACTTTGTTTTTATGACTGAAGTTCCAGTTGTTCGAGCAATGACAAGTACGGATTCAACCGAATGGATGTTGGCCATGGCAAATGAAGTGGAGTCAATTCTTGCAAAGGACACATGGGATCTAGTGGACAGGTCAAAAGCGTCAAGGGTGATCGGCAGTCGCTTTGTGCTACGAAATAAGTACGGGGCAAACGGCGTTCTGGAGAAGCGCAAAGCCAGGATAGTGGCGAAGGGTTATGCTCAACAGTACGGCAGGGATTTTCACGAGACGTATGCGCCAGTTGCACGACTAGATTCAATACGGTTGGTTGTTGCATTTGCAGCCCAGAACAATATGCACATACGCCAGTATGATGTGGAAACAGCTTATTTAAACGGGAAACTGGATGAGGAGGTATTCATGGAGGTACCAGATCGTTTTGAAGAAGTCCTAGAGCACATAGTGAGAAGTAAAGGACGCAAGGATCAGACAGTCAGCAGGGCGAGAGCCACACTAGACAAGTTAGCAACAGGTAACAGGGTCTGCCATGTAAAGAAGGCTCTGTACGGCCTAAAACAAGCTGGTCGTGCCTGGAACAAGCGTCTAGATAAAGAGTTGCGCACCATGGGCGCGAAACCCACCAATGGAGACCCGTGTGTGTATATAAGGCATTGGAACGAAGAGATCATGATCATCATCATCTACGTCGACGACATCTTGATAATATGTCGTGACCCTGAAGAAACTACCCGTTTCGGGGACAGACTTGGAAAGATGTTTGAGATGAAGGATCTGGGTGATCTGAAGCGCTGTTTGGGGATGGATTTCTCCAGAAACTGTGGTGGGATATTTGTAAGTCAAAAGACGTACATAAAAGACATCCTTCAACGCTTTGGTATGTCGGATTGCAAGCCTGTTTCAACCCCACTAGACGTCGGGACGAAGCTGGCGAAGGGTGAGGTATGGTCAACTTCAGATGGTGAGAGACCCCCATACCGAGAACTAGTTGGTTGCTTGTTATATTTGTCAGTGGCCACACGCCCGGACATATCTCATGCAGCTAGTGTGTTAAGTCAATTTAACGACTGTTTCAACGGTACTCATTGGAGCGCAGCAAAGAGGGTGCTTCGGTACCTCAAGGGCACTGCTGACCAGGGAATCTCCTACAAGCGTGGGAAAGGCTCATTGACAGGCTACGTAGATGCTGACTGGGGAGGATCACTTGATGACCGGCGTTCCTTTACAGGATATGTTTTCGTCATGAATAGAGGTGCGATTGCTTGGGATTCAAGGAAGCAACAGACTGTTGCGCTATCTACCACAGAGGCCGAATACATGGCCCTGAGTGAAGCAGCCAAGGAAGCCGTGCACCTCCAGCGTTTCCTGCTAGAGCTTGGAAAGGAGGAATTTGGACCACTTCAACTGCTCAATGACAATGTTGGGGCGCAGAGGCTGGCAACCAATCCTGTCTTTCATGCACGTACCAAACACATTGACATTCGTCACCATTTTGTACGAGAGACTGTTGAGTCGGGTCAACTGGTGCTGGGACACGTGGCATCGGAAGAAATGCCAGCTGATGTATTAACCAAGGCTTTGACGAAATCAAAGCATGGGCACTGTGTTGATCTCCTGGGACTGATAAAGGCACCCGATGAGTCTTCAGTTGTTGTCTCGAGGGGAAGTGTTGGAGACACTGACTAAGATGCACGATCCAACCACTGCACCAATCACGAGAGGCGCTGCAGTAGCGCAAGCATCACGAGTTAACCAATCACATAACTTTCCCTTAAACAGTTCTTTTTCCGTCACCAAACTGACCGCGTCGTTTTGTGCTTACGCTAACCTTCTTTTCGTGTTAATTAGCCCACTAAGTGTATTTGTAGATTCTCTGTTCGTCTCGGACGTCAATTTTGTGTACTCGACATTAACCTTTGCTAACAATTATTATTATTATTATTATTATTATTATTATTATTACCGCATCTTACTACCCATTCGGGTTATACACACTTAGGCTAATGTGTAACGATAGGGTGATTGTGATATGAAATGGAGGACCTACGGTTTAACATGGAATCCGAACCACGGTGGAGGCCTGGCATTCCACACATTCATAAGTTGAGATTAATACACGCCTTGTCAGAGGTGAAGGAAAGGTTTGGTAATCAGATAAATCTGTGCCAGAACCGAGGATTGAACCCCGGACCCCAGCACAGAAGTCCGACACCTTACTCCTAGACCAGCAGGTCACCCTATACCCTATAAAATCTTGAAACTATTTTTATTATTTTTGTATTGGGTAAGGTATCTATAAATGTAATCTAATCTTATCTGCAGATTCAATGAAGACTGCAAGTATCCTCATTGTGGCTACCGAGAGCATCAAACACATTTCCATTGTATGCGACTAGACTGTGGTTATTCCTTCTGTGATAAGACCCGTTTTGTGCAACATACAGCTCGTCATGAACGGCTAGATACACTTATGGGAGGTGATTTTCAGCAGTTTAGAGCCAATGTTTCATGTGGTAGACAAGAGTGTGTACACACCACTACACTTGGTAAGCATTATAGTATACATTTATTGTAATTATGCCTCCATAACCCCATAATAACAACAGAATATGAGCTGTCACAACTACTTAATGGACTAGGCCTTATATGTATAGTGTCTTACATTCAATATCTTTTCTTTTTAAGTATTTATCTATTTAAATTTCATGTTGAATATTAAATCACTATCTTTTCGATGTTCCTATATAGTTAGTGAAATTATATACCAATATATGAAATTAATAAAATACTCTTATGTAAACGAAATAACATTACTTATATATACAAACACATATTGCATTTTTAGAATCACATCAAGATTGTTTTCACATCTGATAGGCCTAAACACATGAAAAAACATACAGTGCCTTGCCGATTTATTAGTCCATCTATCAGAAAATGGGAAAAACACTCTTTTCACTTATTAAATATTTATTTCAAATATGTTTATATTCTAAGTCAACAATTTGCTGTCAAATAACTATCCTGTGGTTAGAAAACAGTTTCTCCTTAAACTTTATTGCAATTATTCTATAGGTATTAAAATTGTGTGAGCCCTCCTTAACTTTAACTACCGGCTGAACTTTATGAGGCATACTCTCAATATATTTAGTAGCCATCTCAGCTAAATGTGTTTTTTTTGTTCCAATGCAATATTAATCATTCTATTAGCTTTACTTTATTAGTGATTCTTTTCTTGGAAACTTCTCATTTTAAAAGATCCCATATTTTTTCTATTGGGTTCAAGTCTGGGGAATTGCCCTGCCACTATAATAATGGTATCCCACTATCAGTTAAAAACTTTTTATTGTTGATTTTCCTGTATGGCATGGTACAAAATAATACTTGTGCTTACTGTTCTTGTCACATTATTCCCTGGTCAATATAAAGACGGCCAAGTGCTTTCCCACTTACCACTGACCACAGCATGACTGATTGCTAGTGTTTAACTGTTTTTAATACTCACTCCTCATTGTATTTTTAACCAGCTTTTCTCTTTACATATTTTCTCTTATTAACTAGTATTTGGAAAGTATACTCATCACTGAATAACACCTGTAAGCAAATAAAAAAAGTTAAACACCCACAGTAGTTTTTGACAAGTTCTTCATTACCACACTACAATAATATTGTTATCTCATATTGTTGGAAAACTGAGTAACATTTCTTACGGAATTCAATATGCATGATTATTACATACTATTTCCACATTTAAATATATTTCTAGATAGTGTTTGGTCTAAAATTTATTAATAATTAAATTACTTTTTGGTATTAAGCAAATGTGTACACCAACACTGCTCAGTGCTCTTAGCCCCATTGTTCAAAACCTTTAATCCAAAAATATTATAACACACTATATGTCCTACAAGTCTTTTTTATTTCAAAATAAGTCAATATAATTTCAGATGTAGTTTATCAAAAAATGTGTTAATAAGCTAACTTTTTGCAAGAATTGTGTAAATGTACACAGTAATAACTGCATGATATCATAATTTAACAGTTAACATTTCATTTAAAAGTAACTATATGAAAAAAGAAAAAAAAAAGAAATTTTTTTGGTCATTTTTCTGAAAGTTGTTAAAAAGGAAAACATAATTTTTTAAGGAAACCTGTTTTTCTATGGCGAATCTTGGCATTTTTTTATTTTATTTTTACATATTTAATATTTTAGGGTGATTTGAATATACGTAGGATACCAAACTTTTCTAAATTAAGAAGCCTTCTGGCTTTAACTTATTTAAAATATTTTGTGTTCTCTAACTTTCTAGGTTAACACTTCTATTGTGCTCAAAAATGTACACAATTCTTGTAGGAGAGGATCTTCGCTTGTCTTATTATTTAGCAGATATACTATGTGGCATTAGGAACTCGAAAGTTAATTGCCTCACCTACAAAAGTATGCCACCTATTCCTATCTTGATCAAGTTCTAGCCAATCTACCTCATTACACCCTATCTTCTTGATGTAAATTATTATGATATCCTACCATACCCATATATGTCTTTCCACTGTTTTTTTCCCATTAGGTTTGCCAGACAATACTTTTAATACAGTTAAAGTTTCTTCCATTCTTGCTGAATGTCCTAATCACTGTAACCTACATTATTTGATTACCTTAACAATGTCTGGTGATGATTACAGGGCAACTCATCCTTATGTAACCACCTCTATACTCCATTATCCTCATTGCATTTCAGACCAAATATTTTTCTAAATTCTTTGTTTTCCAACACCCTAAACTTCTTCTCATTATGTCAGGGAAGAGACCCATTTTCACAACATGAAGAACAATCGATGGAACTGAAGTTTTGTATATTTTGAGTTTTACATTTCTGGACAACATACCAGTTGCTAAAAAAAATACTGACAAGTGTAGTAGAATACATTTCCATACTGTATTCTTTCCCTTTTTTCCACCTTAATATCAGAAACCATTTAAAATTGTTCTTAACTCATTGACCTTACCAAGTGAAAAGTTGATTGCAGCAATAACTAAATTTCTTCCTCAATCTTTCATCTCTGTGTGACCATGTACTTAGTCTTTTCAGCGTTCACTTCTAAATCTATCTTCCTGCTAGCCTCTAATAAAATGTTTGTATTTTTTCCAACAGTTTCCTACTATTACCTAATAAATCTAAATCACCTGCATATCCCCACTGTCTTGCATTGCCCTAATAAAAGTAATAATTTTTCATTTTCACTTCCCTTTATTAACAGTCGAGACTTCTACTAATGGATGGATTTATTTGTACTGACTTGTAATATCTTTAATGCAGGAGGTAAAAATAAAAAACTTATATTTTTTATTTGTGGTAATACTATATCAGGGGCTCCTAATATTGAAAGTACAATCCGGTTTTCGAATCCTCCAATGAGGGTAGGTATTATTGAACCAAATTAAAGCTCATTGATGTCCAGGTTTGACTTGAATTAGTAATCTAAGAGATGATCCTATATTCCAGATCACAACCCCAAAAATTAAATGTAAATTTCCAATACTTTTATAGCTAGTAAATATTCATAAGAAAGTATGGTTTGTAAATTAAAAATTAATAAAAACATCTTCTTTGTGTACAAGTAATTACAATAAACAAATTTAATAGCCAAAACTTAATAATGAGGAAAGCAAGAAAAAAGATTATTCAATAGTTATAATTACTTTTAGGGAAAAGTTCACAACAAACAAACAGATAGTAATTAACGATACGTGTGTTCCATAAATAACTTTATACTTTTGGTTTTTCTCTAATGGTGAAAATCAAATTCCGGAAATCTAGAAAGGCTGAATTCGTAATGAGTTACTAATAGAAAGTATTTTAAGATTTTAAGAAGCATGGCAGAGAACAATAATATTCATATGTTTGAGGGCAGATTGGAAATTAATTTTACTATTATAAATGATAAAAACAAAAAGGGAGTTTCAATAAAGTTTTCTCGAGAAAAGAGTTTGGAGTCCAAAAATGTTTCAAATTATATTAGAATTGTTGTAAAAAGGGTTGAATAAAATTAATCATAGCAAACGGTGACAAATTTGCATTGAACGCCTTTCATTTTGACAGAGTGACAGAGTGAGTTATGGTGATTGAACTACATGCCACACTAGCATATTCAAGTTTGGATCTGACAAAAGCAAAACACAAACTAGTAATACAGTCAACTTAAGAAACTGAGGCCGTATATCAATTTTACCTTGAGTAAACAAAGGAAAAATGGTGCCAAACGTCTATATTAGATTAAACATAGAAAGGAGGATAAAAGGGCAAGGCCTACATACACACCAGAAAATTGTAGGCCTCAAAGTTTACAATTAAAACACAACAAAACACATAATTATGCAGAATCCAAGTCTAAGGACCAGTTTCATAGTCAGATTGAGTACGCCTCAAGTGTGGCGCTGCATTAAATACATGACGACAGCTACATAGACAAGAATGGAATGGGCCACTTTTATATGCGAGACCAGCCTATTCCATTTGAGTTTAGGTAGGTGTCGTCTTATATTTATTGTAGCACTGCACTTGAGGCGTACTCAATTCGACTATGAAACTGGCTCTAAACTTTTTTTAATCAAGAAACAGGCAACAATAGAATCTTAGTGACCATAATCAACCTATAGCCATGCTGCCATCATCCATTCTGTGTTTTACCTCTTATGCTGAAGAGGGGGACTGATATTTCCCGAAACTTATATGATTATGTGTTTTGTTGTGGGATTTTTTAGCACCGCGTCTTACTACGCTTATGTACTAGTTACACTAATGGTCTAGGGTCTAGGAAGGCATATTTGAGTGGAAATGCACCGTAATTGGTGTGGAGGGAGAGTGGAAAACCATTAGGAAAAAAACTCGCTGCACTCGACCGGGATCGAAACTCGATCTCCCCATCTTCGGCAATATAAAATATGATATATATGATATATAATATGAAAGTAGCATGTGAGACCACACGGTCACCGAAACGGGTTTGTTGTGTTTTATTTTGAACTTTAAGGCCTACAATTTTCTTCTAAGTGTTTAGGTCTTGCCCTTCTCTCCTCCTTTCAATGTTTAATTTTACCTTGAGTAGAGAGACTTGAGGGGCAACATGACCCAGAAATTCTATTAAGTTGGTCACAGTATATTTGTTTACAAATCCATGTTGATTTTCAGAAAGTTTATTTTTCAGATGGTGAAACATATACGTGCTCATGAATTGTTTTCTCTAATAATTATGAGAAATATCGATTTGAGGAAAACCTTTTTGGGTATTTATATATATTTTGAAGAAGGTACGGGCAGGCGGGCTATAAACATACAAAAGGGGGTGGACACAATATGGTTTTACATTGAAAAGAATAACACAGTTTACATTTTACATTGCTGCCACTGAGTTTCATTCTATCGAAACTCATAATTATGGAGTGTGAAATGTGAAACACAAATTCTTTTGGAAGTCCTTTATCTTATTATTATTATTATTTTAAACTATTTAATTAAATACTCATACAAACTTTTTTTAAGCTTTTAAAATTTCTTATTGCATTGACATACTTTTCTTTTTTCTTTTTGAAGTTTTTAGCACAGTGTCTTCCATCCGGGTTATGCCCCAACTTTATTGTAAATCGCTTCACTTTTTTTTTTTAACTTCACTAACAGCAAGTCTTAAATTGGTATTTTTTATTGTGTAGGGTGGGTCTGTATACAAATTTTTCTATGCATATTAGAACACTCAAATCATTATAGTATGGAATAACAATGAAAAACCAAGTAATAGGTATAATCCTTCAATCCTTAGTATCTCATAAGCACATTTCATTTTGTATCTGTTCTTCTAAGATCTTCACACACACTTGTTATTTTCAGGTACAATGCAAAACAAAGCTTCACACTTTCACTGCCTTAAGTGTGAATTTGTTTGCACTGACACCAATAAAGTTGTAGCACACAGGCGACAGCACCAAAAGCTGGATTCCATAATGGCAGCTGGCTTTGAAAAGTTCACTCCAACTCAACCATGCAACCAGGATTCTTGTGCTCATTCAGGGAAACAAACACATTACCATTGCTTAAGCTGTCAGTATGCAGTTCTGGGACTATCGCAGATGTCAGCTCATAAATACCGACATATGGACTAAATGCAATATTTATACACTTTTCTGTGTAACAATGAAAGATATAGTGATAAAAGTGATGTGGTTTTATATTTTCATAATACATTCAAATCATTGCTTAAGTGGCTTGATGATTCAAGTTAAATTTCAAAAACATGATGACAAATATTTATACATAAATCGTGATTTGACATTTACCTCTATTAAAAAATATTAAAATATATGAGGTTAGTATCAAACTGATATTGTTTGTATACATGAATATTAGCTCAATGAATAATTAATACAAAGATATTCTTTATACACGAGTTTGCTTAAGAATAATAAATTATAAGTGCCATCTCTTAGATTAGTGTTAAAATGCTGGGTTCAAATGTATTTTGCTTTTATGCATAATGTATGTGTTAAAACAGTTTTAGATTAGTGAGTATACAATATACATGATACAATACGAAAATATATTTTTTTGGTCTAATTTACAAAGGTATTTAAAATATTTATAAAACCCAAATAATAATTTATAAGAAATGTTTGGATATAGCATGTATAAAGTCAAACAAGTGTGTTCTTTTTCTTATTTCACGAACATAAATTAGTAAAATAATTTTCTCTGAGCTGTTTTAGAGAACTTAAATATAACTATTAAAACTAGTGGCCTATTTTTTTAAAAGTAAATTCGATGCAGCCAAGCACATGCCTTGTGAAAAATAAGTTTTGAAATATTGTTTAAACTATACATTACTGTTATGTTATTTTACATATGAATTGTATGTCTTTTCCCTATTGCAGAAAGAAAAAATGTAATAGTTTCTGTAAAAAAAAATCCACTCTAAACCATTCTTATCCATTTAGTTTAAGTTTGATTTCCTTAAGTCATTTTTACTTTCAATAATCAGTACAGACACATATGAAGGAAACTAATTGTTAATTAGTTGATAGCTCTAATTATTATTTTTTAACCCAAATTTTAACTATGTAATATAATTTAGTATGTCACCCCTTAAATGTTTTTTAAATATTGTTTCTAATGAGTCAAACACACACACAAATGATGCAAGAAATTATTATTTGGTGAGAAAAGGATACATTGACATCTAATTTCATAAAATGGTGAGAATCACTCCAAATAAATTATAGTGATCAAATTTTGGAAAAAAAAACTGGGGTTGAACCACTCTAAATAGTAGAAGTGTCTTATATTTTTTTAAACCCATGTAGTCTGACCATTCCAAATAGCTATAAAAACATCTAATTAAAACAAATTCAGACGATAATTACTTTTAATAGCTTCAAGGGGAAAGCAAATATCAACAATTCTTTGTTGCAGGACCCCTTCCCGAAACCCAACCAATTGGCTTGGGCGTCCAAGCCCTTCAAACCTATCTTGTTTTGGCAAATTCTCGTAGTCCCCATTTCAGCACTAAAATGGTTCCATTGCCACTGCACATATGTTCATACTTACTTATTTAAGGCGGTGGTATAGTGATGTAATGGTGTGCTTAATGCATGTATGTCCACCTCATTGATGACAATCAAAATAAATCAGCAATTTTTAGCTAATGCTGTACAAAAAATTTTCAACACCTTAAAGATAGTAGTAGAAAAGTTAAAATTGATCTTGTTATCTGTGCTTCAGGTGCGTTTTGATAGTGCACCCTTAGTGACTGATCAAATTAAATTTATATGTATGGTACAATGCTTTGCACATTCCTTAAATCTTGAGTTTTGTGTAGTCCTGATTTCGCGAGTTATTGCTACTGTGCACGTTGTTATGGAAAGGAATAAAATAACCAGAGTTCTGTAAATAAAAGCTAATTGGAATGGCATTCTTATGAAGCTTCTCAAGGTCAGCATAGAATTTCAATAATCCCACTTGAATCTCATGACCACTATGAACATTTAGAGCACAGCGTTTTGTTGATACTTTTTTGGATGAGGCTTACAGCAAAACTTTAAATACATGTGAATAAAATAAAATTGAAATACCTTAAGTTAAACAAAGACCAGAATCTTGATGCTTAGATGACAGCTAAGAAAACAAACACTCTGTAGAAATAAAGACAAATGGAATAAATATAAATGTGTCAAATCCTTATTTCAAGGTATTGAGCAACAATTTGACAATAAAATGTAAAAAGTATTATGATCAAAGAAGGCGTTAAACTTGACATTGACTCAGCCGTTATTTCACTTTTATCAGGAAGGAGAAATAAGATTTCTAAATTAACACTACTAAAATGAATATTGTAGTACACTTTCTGGACTAGTTTCAGACAATTTGTTTTGAAAATGTATTTACGAAATTTATTTATCCTACAAAAGACATGACTTCGTTCACTAGTATCTTTTGTGAATGAGTTTTTTCTAAACAGATTTGGATCATGAGTAAACTTAGATCTACAACTATCCAGGACCACCTGGAGTAAGTTAATGATTGAAAAGCTCAAAAACTTAGTGTCATAACATTGTTTTTATCTGTGAACATTATTTAAGATAATGATTATATTTGTGTGAATGTTTTGTATAATTCAGCCATCTTCCTTATTTGTTATCTATCATCTACATTAATAAAATGAAGAGGATGTGTGATATCTACCTGTGTGTGTGTTTGTTTTTTTTCAACTATTTTTTTTTAGCACCGCGTCATACTACTCGTTCTGGCTATATGCTAAATGTTACTATTCTTATCCTGTTAATGCCCAGATTTAAAATTATGTTTTAATATAAAATCAAATCTAGTGTTATAAAAATGATTGTGATTTGAAAGATCTTATTACTTATTATCTTAATAACACCAACAAGTTAAAATATATTTATCATAAAGGAATGCATTACATACGTTATGCTATACGTTATAGCTAGATGTGTATTAAATACTAGTATAATCATCAAGAAATGTATTATTTTTCATCCTATTGAAACAGGCATACTGTAATATCACTAATACTTATTTATTTAAAAAAAAATATTTTGACTCTGAAACAACTGTTCAGACAAAGGTGATTGTTTCTTGGTTATGTTAACATAATTATGATATCCAATTGTCTCTACTCGCAAGTGATTTAAATTCATTGGTTATTCATGGGTGTGTGAGAGTGAGGCAGTAACTTTTCTTTGGAAAGATAAGTTTAGAGTTTTTTAGGCAATGTGTAAGCGTTAAATGTATGAAGCCACTTTTATTGACAAGAATCAAACCATAATTAAGACTTTACCCAGACTGTAGCCAAGTATTTTATTATTTGTTAATATGAAATTTCTGACTACCACCTGGATTGAACAATTCCTCTATTACTCAACCACTACCTTACCATCTCAAATAATTGATACTGCATTATACCAGCTGGCAAACCTGATGAAAAATGTTGAATTAATGGCTTCACTTGGGGCTTAATTTGTAACAAGATAATAAAGGCTATTCAGTATCTAAATTGGGATTGAATAATAATTAGCTTGAAATTAAATAAATATATAAAATAAAAAATAGAATCATCTCTTAACATATTTATTAAAATCGAAAGAATTATTGTAGGCTTAACAAATCAATAAGATATTTATAGAAATTACATCATTTTTCAAGCTCACCTCATTCTAAAATTGTGATGAGATTCTCAACTACACCTCTTACTGATAGTGTCAGTTATTTCATGGTGCATTGAGACAGCCATCAACCCACATACTTGGTCACATGAAACATTGTTAACCCTAGAATGCTATTGTGAGTAAAATATACTTGTAGCTCCTGAACAATTCATCCCCACTTCCCTTCCTGGCAAGCAAGATACCCTCAGTTTAGGTATGCCTCCAAAGATCAGTCAACAATTGTTTCTTTACGGATGGTTGCATCTTGGACGTCACGTTAAGCTATTTGTAAGTAGAAGCCAGACTTAAATACCAATAGTATTAATAGATTTGCGAGGAGCCCCAGAAATAAATTTGCCCAGATTGTTAAAAATTTGTGAATAAAAACATTCTCATTTCTTTCTTTTTTACTAATAGTAAGATAGTACCAGACATTACAAAATACATTTAAATATATCAACATTTTATTGTAGTTAGACAGAGTTTTGAAGACCATGATTCTTTTTTTTTATGTATATAATTTTTTGTTTAATTTATGTTGACTTTGATGTAATTAAAAATCAAACAAAACATATCAAATTAATCTAAAAAAGACTAAAAATTAAACTCAAACTGTACAAGAATCTTATAAAAGGTTCCAATGGTTATTATGTAAGTTTTACATATTGATAGCAATACATCATTATATATTGACAATAGTATTCTAGGGTTAATAGAAACCTGACTATTCTGATAAACAGTAATGATGATACTTTATATGTAAAGAGAAAAGAATATTTTACTGCCATTATTAAGTTAATCTGCGATATCCTTAACTCACATTCTCTAGAAAAAATTGGAGTTGTATCAACTATTTGGGCCATTAGGACCCTGGTTGGATGAGTTTTTATACCAGTGAGGTAATCCAGAAAAGCCTGAAGTACAGTTCTAAAAGGTAGAAAGCTAAAGCAAAAGGGCATTTCTCTTGTTGAAGGCACCATTCATAGAGATTTATCATCCATGGCCATGAAAGAGCCATCTTATGTGTCTTCATTGGCGAAGGTGCACAGACCTCCTCAAACCAGGTGATCATGTTCAAAGCATCTATTACAAAACATCTTAAGAGGCTTGCAAAGTCATCAATCTCATCTATCAGTTGTGTCACATGGTGTCCATACCGTTCTAGCTCTCTCTGGAATACACTTGATATGTTAAGCAGTGACACCCATGTCTGTGGCGCACGTGGGTAGTTTTTGGTGATAAATAATTGAGTTAACTGCATATCTTAGCCACTACAAATTCACATCAGATCCCATTTTAATTTTGAAGTTTACATTCGACTTCCTATAACCCTGGAAGCTCATATTGCCCTAAATGTGCCTTACTTCAATTTTGATTATCTAACTTGAGCCCAGTGTTCTTGTTTCTTGCAATAATAACATGTGCACGAGCAGAACAGAGAGGTAGATTAGTACTTTTTAAATTACCACAGTTTTGATCTAGTTTTTTTACTTAATGGTAGACCAATAGTTGGCTGATAACACTGTGATTGTTACACTTGGTCAATCTTTGCACTTGCGGAAGGAGTAGTAGGTGTGGGGTGATCCTTACTTACCACAGTTTCAACATAGTTTTTTGTTCATCTGCTGCAAGATGGCTTAACACTTCTTATGCTTGATGAATACGTAAAATGTTATGTTCTAGCGATACTTTTTTTAGTGATTCTGACAAAATACTATTTTTAATCCATTATATTAAACTCAATCTAATCGTGTCTTTCTCAAGTACCCACATTCACAGTTGTAATATAAGAATTGCTTAGCACTAATTAACACAACCCAAAATAGTGGCACAAGCAGTAAAAATACATACTCTTCATATCCAAATCACATGGTCTAAAACGTCACTCTCTTGTTAAGTTGCATTGCCAATGACAATGAGATTGAGGGTTAAATCCTAATCAGGAGCTCTGAGTTTTTCCCCCACTGAGTCCCCCCGTCGCCCCACTAAATGGTTTCCCACTCTCTCACCTCACATATTCGGTTACATTTCCTCTAAATTTCTAATTTCCTCCTCACCCCTATTCTATTAGTGCAAATAATGAATTCAGCTATTCCGAACAGATACTAAGACGCATGGAAAAAACAAAACATTCTTATTGAGAAAAATATTTTTAGTATTATAATGTGGCCATAAAGAAGGCTAAAAATGTATATTCTGAACTCGAGGAGAAGCTCTCTTAACCTCAGTCAAAATCTGTCTTAAATAAATAGGAATTGAAAGAGAGGCTACAGAGAAGAGTGTAAGGGTAAAAGCAAATAAAAACTCACTAAATGGCGCTTCAAATATCCCCAAGATAGATAAGTGAGTGTTTTTTACTAGCAAAGCTAAGAATATTAAAATTTTCTTAATCTATTTATTTGTTTATCATATAGGAGTGTACATGCCTTATCTCTGTAACAATAAACCATCATTGATATTAGTTTTAAATATGACATAAGTCACATTATGTAAAGTACATTGAACTTGTATTAAATCATGAGGAATATAGAGTATTAATATGTTTCAAATACAGTAGGGCTCTACTATTACAGCGTTTTTTCCAAATGCCACAATAGACATACATAAAATGGTGGCCAAAGCCTACTGTATATTAAACTTTGAACTGTTTAATATCAAAGATGAGTGATGGAGTCAAGTTTCTTTAACTAAAGTCAAAAATAACATTTGAAAAGAAACTTGAAAAAAAAAGAAACTTGAAAAAAAAAGACACTTTTCTATTATAATTTTTTGTTATTTTGTTTATTAGCATTACATCTTGTTTACAAATGACCATCAGAGAGGAACTTTCATCACACCTTGAAATGTAGGTCAAAGTACACCTTTTCTTTTTGATCTCTAGTGTACTATTTAATCATTATCTGGTTGGCTATAAATAATGTGAAAAAAAAGTAATCATAAGTTATTTAAATGTGCCATTAGGAATATAATTGGCATAAAAATTGTAGGTTCCCTAACGTTTTAACAATGTTAGATTGAAACAAGTTAATAGAATATGCATTTTGTTTCCCCACAGAAATATTTTAAATAGTCCTATCTTGTGCACAGTATAGTTGGAGAAAAAAAAACTAAGAATGTTTCGTACATGTGATTAGTAAATTAAATCAATGCGCATATAAAATACAGGAAAAAGTGCATATTACAAAAAGAAAAAACTATAAATGCTTAGAGTGATATTTACACATAATATGACAAAGTGAATTTGTAAAATTGAAAATATTATAAACCATTAGTAGTTCATTCATAAATATGTGAATATGTATAAACTAGGGCTCTGCAAGTATTGGGCTATTGAGCTTCGAGCCGAACTCTTCATTAAAGCTCTGGATCGAGATTGAAAGTTTTGTAGGCTTGTCATATTTGAGCTTCCTCATGATGTATTTACAAATCAATTTTTAGAAGGGTGACCTGGTGGTCTAGGGGTAAGGTGTCGGACTTCTGTACTGGGGTCCGGGGCTCAATCCTCGATCCCGGCACAGATTTATCTGATTACCAAACTCTTCCTTCACCTCTGACAAGACGTGTATTAATCACAACTTGTGAATGTGGGGAATGCCAGGCCTCCACCGTGGTTCGGATTCCACGTTAAACTGTAGGTCCTCCATTTCATCTCACAATCACCCTACCATCATACATTAGCGTAAGTGCTTATAACCCGAACGGGTAGTAAGACGCGGTGCTAATAATAATAATTTTTAGAATGCATTGGTAAGTATAGGTTATTTAATTTAGATGATATTGGCAGTTTCACTTCTATATCATTTGGTAATTTAACGAATATTTAAAATTAATATCAAATTTCACATTAATAATGTAATAGAACACTGAAACTACTTTCAATGGATAGACAAATTCATTACTTTCATCCATTTAGAGTTATCCATGTTTAAGGATTCATCACCATGACAAGGCAATGAAAATCAAATTAGCTAAGCTGAATAATCATTATTTTTACTAATTGTATATGATCCCATTCTTAAATTGTAATTTCAGGTAAATTAAGATAAATTGAGAAAACGTGTTGAATGTTTTCGAACTAAAGATATTTAAAATACGTTCAACTACAAAACTATCACAAATTACTATTTAGTTATAGAATTATTATGTTGGTTAACCTGTCTAAAATCAGTATTGATTAACATTGCAATAAATATTTTACTAAACTTACCGCATTTAAATAAAAAAAATCATTTTCTCTGTAATATTGTCAACTAAAAATATTATTTCAAACTTATTTTTAATTTAAAATATGAAAATAATTTTTTATAAGCATTATAAATTGAATTGAAATAAATTTCTTAATAATATCATTTCTAGTAAAGACACATATAAGCTGCATGCACAACTGCGCATAGAGGAATAGAATTGGAACTGATTAAGTGAGTATGCCTGATTATTACATAAAGGATTAATAAATTAATTATTAAACATTTCAAATTTTAAACTGCATGAGATTCTTACATCTATTATAGGATAATTAAATCTACAGTGACTTATTTTGGGGGAGTATTAGCTCATTAAAACGTCAATTTTATGGGCTTTTTTTTCAATTGTTAGCGTAATCGGAATATCTTTAAGGACATGATTGTTAAAACCATTTTAACTATGTTTTCTATTATATTTTTATTTGAGTGTTGTTGTTATGTTTAAATAATGTTTTTTAAAGTATTATTTGTAATTTAAAAAACAATATTTCTACTAAACTTTTTTTTTTCCAAAGGTATTGACTATTTATAAAAATGACTGTCATTCTTATTTTAAGAACATGTGTTTTCATATATTTTTAAAATATCACTTTAAGTATATGGTATTTACATTTCATGTTTGTTTTGACTGGTGACAATTTAAATATACTAGTTTACTTTTATAATAAATATATATTATAATTTTTAAAATTATGAAAATACTCGAACTCTGGAGCTTTTTGAAATGCCAAACTCGAGTTTGACTTGAATGTAAAAACCCAAGCTCGCAAACCCCTAGGTTCAATATCTTAAGAGTAGGTTTTTATTTTATTTACATGGTTATAAAATCATTGCTAATATTTAAGTTAATTTGTATTCATCCAGATAGAACTAAATTATTAATTTCTTTAAATTCTAATAAACTAATTGGGATTAATTGATAATTGTTGAAAATATACAGATGCACATTAAAATCTAATGAACTTTATTCAGATCTATAGAGATCCAAAAGTAGTATTACAAACCCTTACTTGTAGCCTAAATCAATGCTAAGAAAATCTATTTACAATATAACTGACTAATCAAGCTTGTGACCTAAAGGAGCTTACAAAGTGCAGCTCAAAAGAAATATTCTCACAACTATGAGATTGTGTTGGGTTTTAAAGATTGATCAACAACAGATTTGAATTCTGGTTGGGTCGAAAATAAAGTATATGTGGTACAAGTAGTTTGGAATTTTTCTACATATGTGGTCCCAGGTTTGAATAGACTCTTTTATTAGGAACCTAAACTGTATATATTAATATTTACTTTTATCTGCAATACCAATGATCTTTCCTAGGATAATATTGATTGCTATATCTCACTGGCAGCAGAACCAGTGTAGGGTGAGGGCGAGGTAGCCTCTGCCCCACCTCACCCAAATAAATTTGCCTTCTTTAGATTTATTTCCCTTTCTTCTGATATTCTCAAAAATAAGCTGAAAGTTGGTCCATCATCAAAATAAAAATAATTAAACACGAAATTTATAAATAAATTGTCAAAATTCATATTTAGCTAAAAGCTATAATAGTTGGTGATTTGAGTGAGAACTAATCATTACCATTTCAAAGTTAATTATTTTGACCTACAGCCAATTGACTCAGAATTAAAGACCTTCTAATGAACTATCTTTGTTTTACACCTTCTATTTCTTATGTTCTTAAAACAGTGTAAGTCGCAAATATCCTTTGACAGGTAGCAAAACCCTTAGCTCACAGACAAATGTAAGAAATAATTATTTTTCTGTGTGCTAAAGAAGCACTCAAATCCAATTACCATTAAACTTCCAGGTATAGGACCACTCCATATATCTTCTAGACTTTAGAAATGATGGGACAGGTTCCTTGCACCCCTCTTATAGAAAAATGTTCTGCTGCCGCTGCTTTCTTTAATTCATTTTCAATCATTTAACAGAGTTCTCTAAGTAATAGATGTTTAATTAATTAGCAAACCAAAGCTTTTGCTATTCTTAATGGTTTATAGTGGATATTTTAAAAAACCATATAAGATTAATAATATCATTGGTACTCTAAAGAGTGTATAATATTCTTTTTTAAATAGTTACTAGTAAAAATGGATGTTCAAGGCTTCTCATCAGGCTTAGCATCTTCATGTAGCAGTGTGTCTATGGAGTTCAAGCCCTGTTTATGCACAAAACTTTTTTTTATGAATGTAAAAATCTCATTTAAATGATTTGTTCTTATTCAAATTAAACTTTAATATGTTACATTGGGCTAAATAAGACAATTGTTTAAGTTATAGCGATCACATGCCAGCAACCAATATCTCTAAGCTCCTTGGCAATTCACAGGGATGTATACAGTGAGTTTAAAAAGCAAATGAGCATTCATATTTAATATTATGCTGGAAACGCCCAAAACATGCAACCTATTGTTGGGGTGACTTGAAACTATATAGAAATATGTTATGCGTTAAGTTGGGTTATGTTTGAAATGAAATATTGTTAAACACATTGTAATTAAAATAAATATGAAAGTTCAATATAAACCATAGATATATATATATATATATATATATATATATATATATATATATATATAT
>CABFVX010002977.1:0-43698 GCA_902151425.1 Timema shepardi | reverse complement strand
ATATATATATATATATATATATATATATATATAATCGCCACTCCATTACTTTTGCACAGGTACCTACCTAAATGTCTTATAGAATCTTGCAATAGAATTTCATCAACATTTGAGAATCCAAATAGTAATTCTCTATAAATGATTGGAACTTATATTAAACTGACAAGTTATAATTTAATTAATGTATACTTATCGCTAATAATGTTTTATTTTAATCAAGTGATGGTGAAAATATTTGCTGGTTGCTTTAGAAAAAATATTTACATTACACTAATATAATACATTAGGTCATAAACTTCTTAAAAACAAGTACAATAAAATTAAATAAAATAATACAATTAAATAAAATAATATGTCGATGAACAAGTGATTTTATGTTCAAACTAACTCTAATTAATACATTATATGGATGACAGATAAAAAAAATTCCCTATCTAGTGTATTAATGATGTAAGAAGTTACCAAAATGTAAAAATTGGTATTTATATATTTTTGGAAGGTGTTAAATAAAACAGCTCAAATTGAACTAATGGAAAAAACTAGTCAGAAAAGAGAAAAACATATTACATAATTCATGTTTGACATAACATCTACTGAACTGATAAATAAAGTATGTTTAGATACTGAAGAAAGTCAATACAACAAGTTTACAAATTAAATAACTTTACTTTTTCCAACACTCTCACTCTTGTTTACTGATTTGCAAAAGAAATAATTAACAATGACTTAAAATTGTTGTTAAATTTATCTCATAGAAGTGACTTGGTTAACATATCAGCTAATTGCTCTTCTGATTGAATATAAGAAATCAAAATTAAACCATCTATTTTATCACAAAAGAAGTGATATTTGATGTTTGTATGTATTATCCTTTTCTGGTGTTCGCTGTTTTTAATTAGACGTAAGTTGTTTTGGCTATCCGCTGATAGTTCAGTTGGTTCATCCATGTCGACGCAGAGCTCCTGAAGAAATGTGCAAATCCAGGTGATTTTGACTGCTGCATCGGAAGCAGCTACATATTCTGCCTCAGTAGTTGACCTGGTGACACATTTCTGCTTGTGTGATGACCAGGTAACAGGCCCATTGGACAATACTCTCACACACCCAGTCGCTGATTGACGAGTGTCAAGATCTTCAATAGAATCAAAATACACAAAAAGGTTGAAATAGTTAGCCCCATATTTGATACCTTTGTCTTTTGAACCTTGAAGCTATTTCAGAATGCATTTAACTACAATCCATTGTTAAGGACAAGGATTGTTGATTAAACTACTCACCTCACTAACAGAAAACATTCATTATAACTGGTAGCAATACAGTATCCACAAACATCAACTCACATACAGCCTTGTGAAAAGGAACGTTCTCCATGTCCTTTTTTTCATAATTGTTTAGTGGGTATTGTCCTGAGTGAAGTTGTGAACTGCAGTCTGAGGGTGTTGCATGTCATTTACAATTATGCATATTTAACTTATTGACAGATGAATATTTCTTTGTCTTCATGGTTACATCTGATTTCCATCCCAACAAAATAATTAGGATCATCAACCATGACTTCAGATTGAGCTCCAAATTCAGTAAATATCTTGTCGATTGCATTAGTTGACTGTCTCAGAATAGAACTATTGTCAACTTAAGTTTATCAATATGGTACAAAAGACACACTAGTCAGTTTAAAATGAAAAAGTATATTAATTTTTGACTCCATTATCAAGGAGACTGTTTCAAACTGAGCAAACTTTTGTTTAATATGCAGACTGAATTTGATTTGTCACTGCTGAAACCCTGGGTCTGTTGCATAACCTTGTCATACACTGCTGTCAATGCCAGAAGAATCCAAATATATGTAAACCCTATACCCGGGAAAAACATCTCTCCATAGTCAATCTTGGGTTTTTAAGAGTACCCTTTTGCACACAACCTTGCTTTAAAGCAACTTATTCTGCCATCTGCTTTACGTTTTATTCTGTAAACCCACTTGCAATCAACAGCTTGACGATCTGGAGGTAGAGAGACAAATTCACACACATTGTTTTGAATTAATGAAGAAATTTACTCTTATAATTTTAGACCAATACGCTGACTCTTTGGATACCATTGCCTTTTTGTATATCTGTGGCTCTTTAATTATGGCTTCACAAACTATGTAATTCTCAAAACAGGCTGGCGAGCAAATTTCATCACAATTTTGAATATTTCTTCTTGGTTGAACTACTTCTTCAATCTCGGTTCTGCAGCATACTTCGAGGCATTTTCATTGAAGATAACAGATTGTGTGACTGCTATTTTCTTTGTGACTGGATCATATAACCTATAATTGATACTCTGCTATAACCAACCATGTTCTATTGCTCAGATTTGCTTTTTAACATAAACCAAAACTGTCTTAGGGATATGCACGAAGGATTAAGATCCAAATTTCTTCATATGTTTGATTGAAGTTTTCTTTCTAAACCACTTTTCGTTTGGCATCTTGTCACAATTGAGTTTTCACAGATGTTTATTTACATATAAATAGCTGTGATAAGAGCTTCTGCCCAAAAGGATGCAGGAGGGGCCAGATTCGAAGAACATTGGGTGAGCAATTTCCACACTAGATCTAATTCCACTTTCTGTCTTATCATTCAACTTCGGTGTGTATATTGGACTGGTTTTGTGGATAATACCCTTGTTCTTGAAATAATTCCAAATACTTATTTGCATATTTGGTTTCGTTGTCACTCCTAACAATTTGAATTTGGTTTCCTGTTTGTCTTTACAGCAAATGTTTAAACAACTTTCTTGTGACAATAATAGCATTCATTTTTTTAAATTTATTTTGGAGGGATTTTATTTTGATTGTCGAGACTACTTAAAATGGCTTGATTTACATTTTCCGTGTTACTAACATTAACCGCAGCAAATTCCATTTCCATTTCATCAAATTAGGACAGTCGTTGCTCTTCTTTTAATAACCTGGCTGTTAAATTGTCAAAGGTCTTAATGTTTTCATCGTAGGAGTTCCATGCCTTAATGAACGAACTATATTCCATAGGACGTCCACCCAAAACCTTTGTTATCTTGCTTTTCTCCTGCTGGTTCACCAACATCCAAAATTGATTGAGCCATGGACTCAATTTTGCTAATGTGTTGTGCGAGCGTGTCAGATTTTGTCATTTTATACTAAATAATTGTTGTTTCAATGTAACCATGTCAATTGGGGATCATTGTTTTGGAATTGTTTTGAGATGATTTCATACATCTCTAGCTGTAGCACAAGCCATAACCATCTGCAATTGGTCATATCCCATAGCTATTGAAATCCAAAGCATTACTTTTGTGTTGAGTTTGTCCCACAAATTTTATGTATCCTCATCTTTAGCTACTCGAGTTTTTGTTCCGTTGACAACCATAATTATTTTTTCGGCACGAAAAATAATTTCCATCTGATATTTCCAAAACTGGAAATTCCTTCCAACAAATTTTTGAATACCGAAGTTTCTTTAGGTGATTTTTCGTGATTGACTTGGTTACTTCTTAGTATCAAGGGTTTGCGACCAAGTGGTTCTGACCAAAGTGGAGCGCGAAATTGATTTTGAGATGTCTTTCTTAAACAAAAATGGTAATTGGGGGGGAGTAGATCTAAAAGCTGGTAGTCGAATTTATGTAATCCTACCAACTTCTACATTTACTTCAAATCGATATAAAATGATTTTTTTCATTTTATTCTTAGTTAGAGTGCTTATTTTGACTAGTCCTAATATTTACACAACATATCTTCCCAAAAATAACCTTAAGAAAACATAAAGTATGTATGTAATATCAAATCAGCCTTGATAATTTTGTACTCTCTTTCTTTCAGCCATAACTAAACGGTTTTTAAAGTACCTATTTACTGTCATGTATTTATAGCTAGTAATTGCTCTACATTTTAATTTATAAAAACTTAAAATCCATTGGCTTTGAAGTTGTACTTGTTTAAATCTAACATATAAAGTGATACTGTTTTGAAATTGGTGCACAAATTCTTGGCTCCTTAGTTATAACGATACAGTTTAATCCGATCAAGGAAAGCGTTACAAAACTGAGCTATGGTGTTGTCTAGGTCATTAACATTTAATTGATACTAGGTCAACCACTAAAACGTTGTGGTTGTAATCATCAATGCCAGGTTAACCGTGAAAACACTCCTTTTTAATTTCAACTCAGTGAACTTAGATGTGACAAAAATACATGAAAAAAAACTTCTAAAACAAACGTAATCTCACAGAATCGCCACACACATTCTCACTTTATTTTCAACCTGCCGATGCAATGAACAAAATTTCCTCTGTGCTATAACCTTTTAAATAAAACGGCTTTGAATGCGTGGTAAACATGTTATTAAAAATATTTACTTAAAATTTAACACAACATTAACATCACTTTGCTATGTGCGACATAAGTCTTCACAGAACCTGAAAAACGAACTAATGGAAAAACTAGTCTCAGAATTAGAAAACACAGATTACATTATTTATGTTTGATGTGACATTTATCGGACTGATAAACAAATACATTTTGATACGAAAGAAAATCAATACAACAGGTTTGCAAAAGAAATAACTTTACTTTTTCTAACAGAAGGTATTATTTATTTTTGATACTGTTTTAAAGTTACCACAGGTACTAGATTTTAATTTTATCAACTTTCTTTTGGCACACTACGGTATAAGGGAAATCTGACAAATATGCCACATTAATGCATAATATTAGATTCCAACATGCTTGAAGGGTTGTTATAATCTATAAATTTGAGAATTTATTGAACAGTATTGATTTGGTAAGCAACATGTTTAATAATCTTTATTAAAACATAAACGTCTATCCATTCTAACTCACTTTGCATATCTCTTAGTTAAAGCTAGTTGTAAGTTCGAACTTCAACAATGCTATTAATATTTGACTAAAACTATAATTTTTATTTTAAAGCCATGTTTAAATTGTTTAAATATTACTCATTTTTTAATTGAATACTTTTACTAAAAAATTATGTCTAAGTGCCATCTGTATTAGTATCCATCCTAGATGTTGGAAAGCCATTATTAGTACATGTTATATTATCATTTGACTAGTATTATACAAAATTGATTATATGTTGATTCATTCTTACTACATCTTTTAAAACATTTATATTTCTAATTATCTTTTTGTGATGTTTTCTTTGATACATTGAGCCCAACAACTTAATATAATGGTTTATCCCTTTAAGGAAATCCACTTTTCACTTTTTCGAATATTTTGTTATATTTGAAAGAAGATAAAGGAAAGGTGGATAGAAACAAATACAGGGAAACAAACACAATATTTCTTTTACAGTGAAAAGAACTACACAGTTCACACTTTACATTGCTGTCACTGGACAAAGAGTTAATGACTGCCTCTTAAAGAAAATCGATTGTCACTGCCAAATTTCCTGACCAAGGTTTCATTCTAACAGAACTTATCAGGAGTTATGGAAAGGTTAATGAAGAGGAAATATTCTAGCTTAACACTGAAAAGGGAAAGAAAAAATGTTCTTAGAAATCTCCTTTAAGCCCCCCTAGAGGATTTTTATCAGTTTCGTAATTTCACTAAAAACATCTATATTATTTTCCAAGATAAATTTCAGCAGCTCAATTAATTTGCAATATTCATGAATATCAGTCCTACAATAGAATACTTTTAGTTCAGTTTCAAGCTTTTCTTTGTCAATCATGGGATAAGCTTCAGTGGTCAGTACTATCTCTTTTGTGGGATGTTCATTCTTAAATCTAGTGAAGCAATTCTTGTTGAACAATTTAGCAGCTACTTAGTGTTTAGTGTAAGAATATCTGCCCATTATATCAACACATATATAGTAACACATTTCCTTAGTTACAGTCACAGAACTTATTTCTTGGGTATGCAAGGCCATGGTTAAAGTTTTCTGTTAAATAAAGGAACCGGAAAAAAAATGAATCAAATAGAATAGCTGGAAGCAGAATAATAATTTAGTTCTACACTATTTTACACTTTATCACATTCAAGAATATGGTACACGGTTTTTAAGCACAACACACGCTGAGTAAAAAAAAACTTCCTTCCACCACTAAGCCAGAGCCGGCACTGCGAGAGCAACAATGCTATCTCTACCTAGCAGTCCCGCCTTCCTCCCTGCCCTCCATCATATGTGCGCATGCGCACAAGTCAAACACCACATGGCTGGCACTGTGAAGCGCACAGTTCCATAAAAAGATTTTTGTATCTTTTTCATAAACTGGGGGATGGCTACTGAATACTGACGCTAAGCTTAAGGAATGTATATTGTACTACAAAAATAAAGAAAGAATTAAAGAAAAAAGGACTCATTATATTAAATATTATCGATAATATCAAGTGGAAATAGAGGGTGCTGCAGTTCCGCAGTGCCTATACACGAGCCACCACTGCTTATAATCAAACAAAAGCAAAAGTTATCTTTAAGTAATTTTTTTTATCTCTCCATAATTTCTTGTTCTCTAAATGTCTTAGAGGTGATAAATATACTATGCCACAGATTCTGAGAGATTTTTTTTATGATTAGAATATAAGCAACCACCAACAAAATTTAATTCTGTCTTGAAACGTTGATTTATTTTTTTAATTACTTTTTAATTGTGTTTGACTCATTTGATTTTAAATTGTGTGTTGTAAATTTTGTCACATTTTGTTTCTAGTTTATTGAGCAAGAGTGCCATAAAAAAGGTTATTTTAATTTCTAAAAATTTTAGTAGCAATTGTGTAATTTGTATATTCCACTAATTAGTTTCCCAGTTTTTTGCTCTGTCTCTTTTCTCTAGTAATTGTTGTGGGCATGGTAGTTATAATTTACTCATCATTGATTCCTTATTTAGGCACTGCTATACACCTTACTTTCTCAACATAAACTTTTCCCACTAAATTTTTTCTAGAAAATACATCATAATACTGCCTTATTATCATGCTAAATACAACCTTTCACCCATGTATTTAATACATTAAATATTTTATAATATTAATTTAATTTGGACCTATCTATACTATCACACCACATTTTCAGATAACACCTGAGCCACTTTTTTTTTTATCTATTTTTGTGTCTGCATTTTGCCAGAAGGCTTATAAATTGATGTTTCTTACAGTTCAACAGTTTTGACAATGTTTTAATTAGTTTCACTTTGATTTTTCACATGGACACATTTATTCTATAAAATGAGATCTGATTATCACATCTGCAATGTTGTTGATATAAAGGCTGTCTCGAGGGGAAGAATGAAGGAATTTTAGGTTTTCAAGCTTTCTTCCTCTTCCTGGTAAAATTAATATTAATAATGTATCTTTTGAACAACCCCAACCCCCAACCCTCTAATAATGTGAGTATTAACACTTAAAATGTGAATGAATACCATTAAATCATTAAAGTTTTTTAAGAGAGAAAGATTTGTAGTAAAATATTAATACTTAATGTCATAGTGTATACTTCTATATATTGAAAAAAAAAATACAATAAACTATCATCACTTCTATCTCAAAAGAAATATGCATGGAACCAAATATAATTTTGTATGTATATATATATTTTTTTTTACTTTTCCCACTATCTAAAATTAAGGAATAAACTAGACAAAACCAAAATCACTTTTATTTAGTGAATTAAAAACCAAAAATGTATATAGATAATGCAAGAACTACTATGCTATTTATAAGTGTTTATTACTTTAGTTCTCAATTATTTTAAAACCTTAATACAAAGAAACTTTTTAGTTCTTGAAATGTTTTAACATATTTTCATTTCATCAATGCTTTGTAACTTTTTTTATCTCCCTTTAGAAACAATGTTTGAATATTTTTTACTTATACATATTTCTCCATTTTATAGAGGTTTTCACTTTCTGTATGCTGCATATTTTGTGCAGTCACCTTACAAAGCTATTAACATTTCATTTTGTCCTGTACTAGGTATAGAAATAAGAGTAGGCCTAATTAGATTCTGTTACAGCATATCTTATGACAAGAGTTTGAAACTAGAGAAATACAACCTAAATCGTTAAATAGGTATTAATAATAAGATTAAAATTTCAACTTCTATAAATTACTGTTAATTAATTTTAAGAAAATATAGGCTACTTTTAACTATTACTCCATTAGAATGGTTTTTCAACCATTTTTTGGGTTAAAACAAGTAGGCCTATACTATTAATATTTTAAAACCTCTTCAAGCTTGATTCTTCTTAGCAGGAATAGTTGAAATTATGTTTACAGTTATTTAATTTTGTTGGTAGTTTACTTCATTTAGTTTGAAACCACTAAAATAGGCTATGTTTGTGAACACTCCTTAAATAGGTAAGCATATGTTAGTATTTTTGACAAATAAAGAAAGAGTAAATACTCAAACCCAATTTAATGACCGCTAAGAATATAATGTGCATTCAAAACTAACACAATAAATTTAATACAAATAATTCAAAATGTAATTTACCTGACACAATATCGTACTTTCAATGTGGAATTATTTTCTGAGATCCATTTCTGGTTACAATTAGGACTTTATTATGTTTTCAGCAAAACATTTTTGCTAAAACACCATCAAACTAATAAGTGAGATCAGTAAATATTTAACATAAGGACCATTACTTATTATTATAAACGTCTTAATATTATGGTTATTTCATTGCAAGTAAAATTATGTTATTGGATGATAGTTGAGCAGTCATTGTATCTTAGTAAATACTTATAGAGCCCACTTATAAGTTCTATATCTACGTTTTACAGTATTTATAATTTCATTGCTACTATCAAAATATCATGAAAAAATTAACTTTATTTATTTATCTATGGATGATTTTGTAGTTTGGATTAGACTGTCAAAAACAAGGAAATTAAAAAAAGTGATGATTTAACTATCCACTTATATGTGTGCCTTTAGAAGCAAGTTTTATAGCATATGTGATAGCAAATTATTTACAAATTGTTGTTATATTATATTATTTAGCTAGAATTTGTGCCTTAAGGAGAAGAAATAATCATAAAATTACTTTTTTCTACATTTTGGTTAGTGCTTTTATTATGTATACATTAAGTAAAATAATATCTTAGAAAAAATATTGTCAAAACTCATGTAAATTCATAAAATATATAATGTAAATATTTTGATGTAATCATGTATATTATTAAATCGTTTGTAAACTTTTTTGATTTATTTATTTAAACTATTGTTTTTATTGGCCAATACTGGAACAGGATAGAATTTTGGACATTATATATGAATAAATTTGAAACTAATCATCTAATTTTTGGATTACGGTACTTTGAAAATATCATAAGGTGCAATTCTCTTGTGTTAAGATTGTATCACAAGAGTTTTTTTAAATTTAATTTGAGGTCATGTTCCAGAATTCCTATTTAGAAAATGTTAGTCAAATTATTATACTTGATGTAATTTTCATAGAAGTAGGCCTATGTAGGTTTCATATATAAAATGGTCAAAATATTTAAGCCAGCTAAGGAATTAGCCATATTTTACAGAAACGGTCTCTGTAGTAACAAGCAATAAACAAAACTTGAAGAATTTTAACGAGATATGATTTCAAGCAGAGGCTCTGGAACAGGGTGGTCGGGAGGGACTTGAACCCCCCTGTTGTTATCTTGAAGGGGGAAGGGCCTGGTACTATCTTAAGCCCACCCCCGAATATTTTCCAAGTAAATTCAAACCTATTCATAAAAACATACAATTGTTAGCATCAATTTGGTAATCTTAGCTTATGAAAACATAAGTTAATTAAATATAAAACTTAAAGGCTCTATTTTGCTATTTAAATTTCTCTCTCTCTCTCTCTCTCACTCACACACACACACACACACACAACAAAAAACACTTTCACAAAAATATAGTAACTAATATTAGGCCTATTTGTGAGCACCTTAAATAAAAAAATTACCAGAGTAGTAAATCCAAGTGGTAATATTTACTGATACTTTTGAGACATATAAGAACAAATTGATAAAATTTCGCAGTTGAATTGTAAGCTTAATTTGGACCTAAGGCAGTTTTTCAAACACAGTTCAAATTTTATTTTTGCCATATCTTAATCCACCCTGGTAAAATTACAAAGGTGGACATTTATTAACGGTTTTCTTTTGTGGTTTTGAATAAAATATGTTCTTATTTTAAACCTATGTTAAACATTATTGTGATATTATATTTGATTATGTTGTTTCCATGATTAGTAAGAAAACTACTAAGCAATTGATCAACCCTAGTTTAAATGTCCATTAAGTTGCCTTCCACAATATGAGCCTTTACAGGGTTGATAAATACACTTAGTTTACCCTGAAAGGTAGCAGGCTTACTTTGCATGGTTCAACTATGGCATAGGGCAGAGATAGGGTAAAATAGCATTAATTTTCAGTTTTTTAGCGTTAATTTTTGGAAATTTAGCGTTTTGTGGCATAATTTAGCATTTTGTAGCAAAATAGGTAAAAATGTCTTTCGTCAATGTTTTTAGGGCCTATACAAAGGATTTATGATAAAATGTATGTATGCATTAATACGAAGGGTATTTTAACCTTCGTTTGCAATTATTATCATGTGAGAGATTATAAATAATTAATATTAAATTAATAAGGAAGAAAACTGGAAGATTGTGTCAAACACAAACAGAAGAATGCAGAATTACTTCAATTGGCATAATTTATTTTACACAAATGTGTAACGTCAAAAAATCATTGTAGCCTACAGTACAAAAATAATAAATATTTAAATATAAAATAGTTTAGTAAATAGCTGGTATCGTAAATAGTTGGTGTCGTTGAATCAGTTCAAACAAATGTGCAAGTCAAAGATAGTAAAAATTGGCAAATAAAATAATATGGTAACAAAAATGACATAAGTGTGCATATTTTAAACACAAGTGTAACAGTTCATACAAACGTGAAAGTCAAAAATAGTTAATATATATACAAAAAATAGATTGGTTAACAAGGCTTCCAAAAACGAAATCAGTCGTCATATTTTAAATAAATAATTGGAGTTCAGCATACTAACAAATACAAGAAACAATTAACAGAAATGGAAACTGGCACTCTACTGATTAATACGAAAGCATTGCGCAAGTTTCTATTGTAGCCTCTTTCATTCTGGTTCGCCTGTCAGTCAGTACCAAATTATACTGACTGAAAAAACGCTCAGCATCAACACTATTAACAGGGGCCCAAATTGTTTGTAGGGCTGGCCCAGTGAAGGCCGAGTTGGTAACTTCCATGGCCATCAACATCTGAATAATGTCACACAATTTACCTTCACGCACTGTGGTTCCCATCATTTTGTGAAGGTAAAGATATCCTTCAACATACTTGTCGCTGGTCAGCTTGGAAAATAGCGGTAGCACTTCAAACTGTTTTCTAACCGACTTCTCGTCTGGTGTCAGCGATTGTGCAGCAATCGCAGGGTGTAAGAGCTCTCCAGCTGCCTTGGAAAAGTTGTTTGTGGTGCATGGTGCCATGTGTTTGGCCAACTTCATGGCACTCTTCTGTGCACACCCGCACAACAATTGCTTCAACTCCTCCCGCTTGGCTACACTGGTGATGCTGCCCAGGAGAGATCGAGTTTTTTTCCGAGAAGTTTCCATTGGACAATCGCTTCAGGACTGACATCAGAGCTTCCAGCTCGTGCCAGAGCAGATGGGCAAATGGGAATTTGGAGCCTTCAAGCTTATTGATCAGCTCAACGAGCATTTTGCATGAGTCCGCAACGAACACCATCTGCAGTTTGACGGATTGCCAGGCGACCGGGTCCCTTTGCTGCTCCAGCAAATATTCCGCACTTGCGTTGTTGTTCTCCTCATACTGCCCCAGAAACTCTATCAGAGCATCCGAGTAATCATTCAGGTAGAGCACATAGTGGAACCAGCTGTTGCACCTGGTCACTACTGGACTGGGGAACAGTATTGCTGGAAGGTCTGCGTGTTCTTCTTGGAGAAACCAGACATACACGCTTTTCATTTTTCTGGCGTTTAAAAACGCCATCTTCACTTTCACAACAATCTAGTTCAGTGCCTTTAACTCTTTCATGAAAATATATCCGGCAAGATTTACTTTATGAGCCCAGCATTGAAAATAGAGCAAGTGGTCACCCGCCAAAACATTCAGAGCACCGAAGCATGTTTCCATATATCTAGCCGAGTCGGAAACAAGGCCCAGGATATTATTGTACTCAATGCCATATTGAGTGATGGATCCATTGATGGTCTGGCAAACCGTTGATCCGGTCGCCTTGTCGAGGAACAGGCCGTTGGCCAAGAGGACATCCTGCGTAGCAGCCTCGGCAACAGTGCGAAAGAGGATTGCCAGCACACAATGAACACGGGAGTCAGAAGTCTCGTCAACCACGCTGACGATGGGCACACCCTGGACCTTCTATTTCAGCTCTAGCTTCATTTCTTATCCAACAGGCTGGACGAAGTTTTGTTGTACATTTCTTCCACAAGGTAGATCTCCAAAACCAGGGATATGCCTGAAAAAATGAACAAGAATAATAAAATATAACATTTACAAAAATCAGATCATTCCAATGTGTAATTCACGGCGCTGGGGGAGAGGGAGGCAGAGAGAGAGAATAAAGTATCAAACTGAATGCGCACAATTCTAGTTCACAATTGCCATGAGAGTGGTTGTGAACAAACTTACTTTTTCAAGTATTCGCGCACCGCTGGATGGTCCAACTTGTTGATTGGAATGTTTGCCTTCAAGCACATTCTAACAGTATCGTCGATAAAGACCAATTTTTCCGTCTTGGCTTTCTACTGCTTGTCGCAAACTTCGGTGATCGAAATCTGTCTCTTGAGGCCGTGAGTCTTTTGCTCCTCTTTTCTCCGTAAATGGCCTGCACTTACTACGTGTTTATATAGGCTTTCTTTCTTATTCGACTTTAATCTAATACTTCAAATTCCACAAATAAGTATCTTGCTGTCACTCACATAAAATTGGTCGGCTTTAAATTGACCCGCACTCTGTTCAACATCAATCGTATTGCCGCGACCCATCTTGAAAATGATTGAGGGACAACTGCGCGTCGTGCTGTGAGCACTATGGCCTTGGCCTGCTGAAGATCTAGGAGAGCCCTGCCCTGTGATTGGTTTGTTGGTGTGGTAGAGTGGGTGGGTGGGGGTCTGGCGGCAGTCGGCCGTAACCCTTAGAATTTCCAGAGAAAGTGCTGTCGCGTCAAGAAAGAGGTTGGGTTGGCGGAAGGGGGAGGGGGTGGCTGGTTGCTAAGCAACGAATAACGGAATGTGGCGATTAGCCGGATGGGCTGTGGAAGGCACAGGATGCAAGTAAAACCAGAGCTGAAGCACACAGACTAGTGAAACTCGATGATTTTTTAATCACTTATTTCCACTGAAAAACATCGTTTTATAGAAATTCTCAGCATTTTTTTTAAATGCACAGCATTTTCAAGGAATTCGCGTCTATTTCGCTAAATAGAATAATTTAGCTAACATACTCTCAAAATCACGTTTTTCGCGTTAATTCGCGAAATAAGAATCGCTTTAAACACTTTAAAATGCCATGAAACGCAAAGAAAACTTATAAATACCCTATTTTCGACCCTTTTATTTTTTTTTCGCGTTTTTCGCAAAAGCGAATCTACCCTATCTCTAGGCATAGCCTATAGATAGATATATAGCATCAACTTAGTGAGGGAGGGTTATGGAGTTCAAACGCCCCTCATCTCCCCCAAATTTTCATAACTTTTTAATAATGATAACAAAAAGGTTTTTAAAGAAGTCTATCTAAAGAAAGCAAATACCGTACCATGCTTGAGGAATTAGGGTGTGGGGGAGGAGGGACAATTTTTTGCCTTCTGAAGAAATCACTTTGTGGTTTGCGACAGGCTGGAAGGAGCTGGTACTTGGAGCTAGTCGAAATCCAGAGAAGTCCGGGTGCTACTCATCCAGTCTTAGACTCTTGTTTGTTCCATATTGTTTCAGGGGAAGACTTTCACTAATTTCTACGTACGTTGATGACATCCTGATCGCCTCCTGCGACAGGAAGGGGATTGCTGAATTTTATAGGATAATGGTCGACCACTTCGAAGTCAAGGATCTAAGATATGCAACATCTTGTCTGGAGATAGAGTTCAGCCAGACAGAAAGGCAGGTGACAATGCACCAGCAGGGCTACATACGTGATCTGCTATCGAGATTTGGCATGTCTGAATGAAAACCTGTATCCACCCCCGTGTATACATGCTTGAAGTTAAGGAGAAATGAAGAGCAGACAGAAGACGATCTAAGGCTTCCGTACCGCGAGCTGGTCGGGGCTCTTACATACTTGGCATTGACAACAAGGCCCGATATATAATTTTGTGTAAGTAATCTTGGGCAGTTTAACAACTGCTATGGCAGCGATCATTGGAAGGCCGCCCAGTGTGTATCACGCTATCTGAAGGGTTCCATCAACGTGGGCTATGGCTCAGATCTGGGTCCTGTCAAAGTTTTCGTAGACACAGACTGGGAAGGCTTTCCCGAAGACGGAAGGTCTTATGCCGGGTACATATTTATGTTACATGGTGGACCGGTATCTTAGGAATCTAAGAAACAGTGAACTGTCACCCTGTCGACAACATAGGCAGAATACATGGCTCTGTCAGAAAGGGTTAAGGTAGCTGTCTATTTGCCTCAATTATTCAATGAGATGGGCTTTGGCAAATTGGGAGAGTTGGTTATTTTCTGCGACAACAGAAGCTCACTAAAACTGGCGGAAAATCCTATGTTTTACACAAGGATCAGGCACATCGACCTCTGTCACCACTTCGTGAGGGACGTACTCATACGCAAGGGACCTCGTATACTTCACGTCTCAATGGACGAACAAATTGCAGACTTCTTAAGGAAAGACTTTCCCAGGTTAAACACATGCACTGTATGGGATCTGCCAGCCTGGGTGACTCGCAATAATGACTTGCTTTTGACAACCGACTCGAGGGAAAGTCAGTGGACTATCCTGGTAATGCGAGAGAGGTGTGCTGTCACTCAAAATGATTATGTACTATTTAACCCCTTCCACTCTTAATAATTGTAAAGCCAACTAGTATATTCTATAACACAATGATATTTATTGAGCTGGAAGAAAAAATATTTACTAAACAGTGAATATTTCCACTTATAGGTTTCACTTGAAGATCAGAACCATTCTTCTTCCCTTTTTCAGAAACTTCTCCTAATGATGGCATCGTAAAATGTATTGTAACGTGGGGGGCGCACGTGACCTGGGAGGGTCACAGGCCGTTCACACGTGGACGTGTGAACCACGAATTCTTTTAAAGATATTGGGGTATGCTGCTGACCAAACACGAATGAAAATGCCCGCGGAATATTCAAAGTTTTAATTATTAAAATTATCACTATGTACACACACCGATTAACTGTACATATAAACTAATTACAACTAAACAAGTCATAAAATAAAATAAAACGAGTCTTAATCAAGTCTGTAAATTAATAAACTAATAGAACACATAAAAATATAAGTAAATTAAATAAACAAATTAACAACTATAAAACACCTAATAACTATTCAAATATTTAAAAGACAGTCACAAAAATGTTCATTAACACAGTATTCTAAAAGGATAACAAAAGTCACTTGTCTCACGCACGATACACGGCGATGACCCGCAATACACGAACACTGGACTCGCCGGTCCGCTCACTGGACACGCAGGTCCGCTCACTGGACACGCAGGTCCACACACTGGACACGCCGGTCCACTCACTGGACACGCAGGTCCGCACACTGGACACGCAGGTCCGCTCACTGGACACGCAGGTCCACACACTGGACACGCCGGTCCACTCACTGGACACGCAGGTCCACACACTGGACACGCAGGTCCGCTCACTGGACACGCAGGTCCACACACTGGACACGCCGGTCCACTCACTGGACACGCAGGTCCACACACTGGACACGCAGGTCCGCTCACTGGACACGCAGGTCCGCACACTGGACACGCCGGTCCACTCACTGGACACGCAGGTCCACACACTGGACACGCAGGTCCGCTCACTGGACACGCAGGTCCACACACTGGACACGCCGGTCCACTCACTGGACACGCAGGTCCACACACTGGACACGCAGGTCCGCTCACTGGACACGCAGGTCCGCACACTGGACACGCCGGTCCACTCACTGGACACGCAGGTCCACACACTGGACACGCAGGTCCGCTCACTGGACACGCAGGTCCACACACTGGACACGCCGGTCCACTCACTGGACACGCAGGTCCACACACTGGACACGCCGGTCCACTCACTGGACACGCAGGTCCACACACTGGACACGCAGGTCCGCTCACTGGACACGCAGGTCCGCACACTGGACACGCCGGTCCACTCACTGGACACGCAGGTCCACACACTGGACACGCAGGTCCGCTCACTGGACACGCAGGTCCACACACTGGACACGCCGGTCCACTCACTGGACACGCAGGTCCACACACTGGACACGCAGGTCCGCTCACTGGACACGCAGGTCCGCACACTGGACACGCCGGTCCACTCACTGGACACGCAGGTCCACACACTGGACACGCAGGTCCGCTCACTGGACACGCAGGTCCACACACTGGACACGCCGGTCCACTCACTGGACACGCAGGTCCACACACTGGACACGCAGGTCCGCTCACTGGACACGCAGGTCCGCACACTGGACACGCCGGTCCACTCACTGGACACGCAGGTCCACACACTGGACACGCAGGTCCGCTCACTGGACACGCAGGTCCACACACTGGACACGCCGGTCCACTCACTGGACACGCAGGTCCACACACTGGACACGCAGGTCCGCTCACTGGACACGCAGGTCCGCACACTGGACACGCCGGTCCACTCACTGGACACGCAGGTCCACACACTGGACACGCCGGTCCACACACTGGACACGCAGGTCCACACACTGGACACGCAGGTCCGCTCACTGGACACGCAGGTCCGCTCACTGGACACGCCGGTCCACTCCCATGCCGTACACACTACCGCGGCACGCGCCACACGAACTCCCGGACTCTTCAGTCGCGAGCCAAGAACTGCCTTGAGGCTACCGCTGAGCTTGTATTTATAGGGGTGGTGAGAGCTGAGGGTCTGGAATCCTCCACTTCTAGAATAAAAAGGATCTAGACCCCTCTAGACTTGTCTCCGTCCTCCCCCCCCATACCCCTTCGGCCCCTCTGATCCTCCAGTCAAGCGAGAAGGTCGCCGCCCACCCGCCAGACAAGGAGGGAGACAGAGATAACAAGGAGCGCAGATACAAGGGACAACAACGAGAACAGGCCGGTCCCGCTGCCAGACTCTAATCTTGTTACACCATTCTTCATTCTAGCCTTGCTCAAAAGCTCTTTTTAAATTGACAACAAGCTAAGACTGGAGAGTCAATCTTGATCTTTTGTAGGTCTGCGACAACTGTGAATTCGCTTTAATGCTGAAAATGATATTTCAATAGAGTCCGTAGTTGCTGGAAGAGTCATTAGCAATTCTGCCAGTTTGAACGCTTCTTTAAAGCCTGAACTGAGATTATTTTCAACTAAGAAATGCATTAACTCATGAACTGACTTATTGTAGAACCCAATCGAACAATAAAATACCATAAGTTAATTCTTCAATCGTACATAGTCAAACATTCCTCCATAAATGTCTTTTAGTTTATTAATGATGTCCTCTGGAAAATTTTTCTTGAAACTGGTATAGTTTTGCTCATAAATAATGTAGAAATACTCAAGTTTCTTTAAAGCCACAAACTTTTTTTTGGGGGGGGTATTAATATTATCAAAATTTCAAAATACAGTTGGTGACATGCATCTTTTCCTATACAACCACGACGTCGTTTATTTGTAGGGGATTCAAATTCTCCTCTCCTCCTCCCCAATGACGCATACCAAATCTCATCGTTGAAACTCATTTTTTATCTCTTCTATTTTCTTGCAACAGTACAAAATATCAAAATTTCTTGTTTGAAGTAAATTGTATAAAACATCTGTATATGCACATAATTTTGAAACTAATTGAAGTAGGCAAATTTTATTTGGGTTCTTCAAGAAACCTAAAAAGCCTTGTGATGTAACCACTATGTCAGCATCCCAATCTCCGGAGAAATCAATGACATCTTCAGAAAAGTCAATAAACTTTAACCAATGATCATTCACTGCATGTACTAATCTGGAAGGGATGTTCCACCTTGTTATACAACAGAAGGCAATATCCTTGAAAGAAATTCTTGAAGAGCTAATGTTCTCTTAAAAGATTTTGAGAAAAATCCAAAAAGACCAATGAGGGTTTGAAAAAAAAATATTGCAGTCGTTGATATTCGTCAAACTTTGTTACAAGACGAGGCTCAATGTATGTGCATAGGTAGCAATGAGTAAAGAGTGCATTTGGGTAAACATTCGTAAAAAAAATATTTGTAAGCCATTCAAATGACCTACCATCACAGACACTCCATCATAAGTTTGCCTTACTAACTTCTCTTTAAGTTTCTATTCTTCTATCGTGATAACAACATGTATAAACAAACCTTCTGGGGTTATGTCCTCATTAACATCGGTAAGCCCAACAAACCTTTCAAAAACAACACCATCTAATTCATATCTTAAGGCATCTGACAGCTGTAATATGCAAGTTATAACACAACTTGCATCCAAAAGTATGACAGCAATGGTTAAAAAGTGTAATTCCTTCTTTATTTCATCAATGAGGACTTCGGAGATAGCCTGAATGAGATCATTTTTGCACAGCCACAAAGGTTCCACAGAAAACTGTAGAGCTCTGTAGGTGATGTTCTAAAAGAGGGTCGTATTGCCGAATAATAATAATAATTATTATTAGCACCACGTCTTACTACCCGTTCGGGTTGTACGCATATATTGCTGAAGTGCATCCAAAAACTCTAAATAGTTGCTTCTCTTGAAATAGTCATTACATTCGTCATGTTCTCGGAAAGGAAGCTCCTGTTTACCAAGAAAGCATAATGCATCAATCATGCGTTTCAAAATATCTGGATTTTATTTTACATGTTCATTATTTTGGCTGATACTTTTATTGATCTGATAATTAAGCATGATGTACATTATTTTCAATTGAAAAAGCAATGGACATGGTTTTTAGTCTTTCACGTCTCTGCGTAGCTGTTGAAAAATGGCGTGTTTATACGTCTGCCATAGTAATATGTACTGTTTTTTGAAGAATGGTAACTCGGGACATGGTTTACCGTGACTTACAATTGATAGTTTTTCACCAAAACTTAGTGAAAAAAACTCCTTATAACCGATGTCATCCAAAACTTTCATTTTTGGTATATGTCAATTATCTATCTCCTAAATACTAACTAGTTTACAACTTGAAACTCCTGTAATATTCTGCACTCCCGGCAGCTAACAAACACAAATAACACTGCAAGTGGGATAATCCAACTCCGCTCTCGCTTTACAACTGACGGGAGCTGTGAGCAAGCCGCAGGCATTTCGGCATGTACCGGTATTGCAACAGCCTGTTCACCGCCGCTCCCACACACCACGAAAGTATACGTAAATAACCGAGAAGCCGACGGCTGCATGCATTCGACAACAGAGACAGCTACAATCAATCTCCCCCCATTCCAACACCCCGCGGCCACTAACTAAATTTAGGCGGGAACTAAATTACGCATCCTGTTGTGTGCGATCTGCAGGCAGAACATTAGAAAATAAATATCTTACAGTATAACCATTTCCCCCTTTTTTTTTCGGGCATAGGTGTACGACACACGCCTAGCACACATAGAAGATACGTCAATGGGGGAAGTGTGTGAATGTTTGTAGTATTTTATAGCTTTTCACGAGCTGCGGTTGTTTAGTGAAGCAATCTACTATAATCGTGCGCATGTGCACCACGTTTCTTTGTTTGGCAGACAATAAACGGTCGAGACATGTTTGTTACAAGTTTGGAACACACCCACGAATTCGTCACTTTTATTTTTGTTGTGATAAACTAATATATATATTATCTTGTGCTTACTAACCATTCACTTGATACTCTTTCTCTAACATAATTCACCCGCCTCGGTGGTGTAGTTGGCTAACGCGCTTGTTGTGTTGAGCTTGACTGCTGAGGACGGGGAGATCGAGGTTCGAATCTCGGTCGGGTGAACTGGTGGGTGGTTTTTCCTAAAATGGTTTTCCACTCTCCCTCCATGCAAATGCGGGTTCACTTCCTCTAATTCAACCTTCCCAATTCCTAATCCATTAAGAGTAATTAGTACTTAAAGCGTATAACCCAAACGGGTAGTAAGACGCGGTGCTAAATATTAATCTCTAACATAATTCATTAGAAGGCAATAAAAATTACGAAATTTTGTATATAGTATTTTTATTGTTTGCTAATGCTCTGGATCTCCATCTAGCGTCCCAATAGTAAATAGTATTTCGTTATCTCCTTATATTTTGGTTATTGCTCTATACTGAAGCAAACGTTCTCCATTCATGACTTTAAAGTGTGGGTCTGTTAAATTATGATTTTAAATTATAATACTATTTGAATGTGGGTAAAAAAATAAATTGCATTAGCTGATGTTAGCTGGGGTTAAAGTTTTACTCAACCGTTACCCTTAATAATATATATATTTTAAAGTGAAAGGACACCAGGATGTAGGACCAATGTTTATATACTAGGCATAAGTTACCTTATAGTATGTAGGGTTATTATTAGGGGGTGGATTTTACCCTAAATGCCTTTTTAAATCCTATTCTTTGAAAAGTAGGCTTTTGAGGTATTAGGGTCAGTTTCATAGTCAAATTTAGTACGCCTCAAGTGCGGCGCTACACTAAATACAAGACGACACCCACCTAAACTCGAATGGAATGGGCCGTTCTCGCATAGGAAACTGGCCCATTCCATTCTGATTTAGGTAGGTGTCGTCATGTACTTAGTGTAGCGCCGCACTTGAGGCGTACTAAATTTGACTATGAAACTGCCCCCCCCCTCCCCTCACTCCTTCACTCCTTAGGTCACTCCACGTGGATACTCGTGATACGTAGAAAAAACACATGTGTCCAGCGGTCTAATAGGTTCAGACTGGTCAGAATGGCGACGAAGAATTTCTTCTAGCTCACAGCAGTGTCAGTTCATTCAGTGGCTATGTATATTACACTGTTACACTGTCCACTGTGGCAGATGTGTTGCAAATGTTTTGGTTGGAAAACTAGACTCTCCGGGTCCTGGGAAACCTCACTTGGTTGTTTCAAAGATGCTTGAGGCAACCAACAGCTCGACAATCGCCATAGTTGTCCGTGATGCTTTGCGTAAGTATATAACTTAATTGTACAAGATATAATATACTGTGTTAATTTAATGATTTGCGCTGTTAGTCCTGTAAAAATGAGAATTTTAAATCAGTTAATTTGTTTATATTAGGTGTCCTGTGTCAATCAGAAAACAACGATGAAAGGTTATCGGTGCTGCTGACAGACAGTGCGGCCTACATGTTGAAAGCAGCCGCAAACTTAAAAGTACTCTACACCAAGCTAATTCACGTGACTTGTCTAACGCGTGCTGTTCATAGGGTTGCAGAAGATATTAGACCACATTTTACAAATTTTAACGCTATAATGTCTACAGTCAAGAAAGTGTTTTTGAAGGCTCCATCCCAAATCTTGTCATTTAAGGCCACCCTGCCCAACGCACCCTTGCCACCACAGCCAGTGTTAACGCGTTGGGGTACATGGCTTAATGCTTGCATTGTACTACAATAGACTATCTTTAGGTGTGTTCACAAATTAAAATTGCAGTAAGCTCTTACCACTAGTTTTATTGATTCCACCTAACCGTCCAAATTATTAAAACATATTTTAAATTTAATGGTTGTACTTGTAGAACACAATACATTGAAAGAATAGTGTGTTTTGCTATATTAACCATTTTGTTTGTAGGTAGTCCAAACTTTTAACGAGGAACAAGCTGTCGCCATTACAGAAGCAAATGCTGCCATCTCCTGCTCAAGTGTCATTGCGGATCTGGCATACATAAAAATCAATTTTGGAAATCTTCTTGGAGCAATCACAGTTTTAGATGCGAGGGATTTGCCTCTTGTGAAAGCTGTGAAGATAATGAGGGGAATAGAAGAAAACCTGAACTAGGCTTCTGGCTCAGTTGGCACAGCCATCGTCGACAAATTTAACAGAGTATTGCAACGAAACCCTGGGTGGAAAGTGATGGTAAGTATTGCGGACATCTTAGAAAGACAAACTACATCACTCCCAGAAGTCAAGCTTAGTCCAGCTGAAATAGCTTGTCTGAAGTTTTACCCAATGAGTTCATGTGAAGTCGAGAGAAGTTTATCACAGTATAAAAACATTTTGTCAGACAACAGAACAAAATTTACACCTGAAAATCTTGAGAAGTATTTGGTAATTAACTCTAATAATAATTAATTTGTGTTTATGGAACGTGTTTGCTGGATTTTAAGAATTAATAATAAAAATGTTGAGTGTTTTGGTGCAATTTTTTCATTACTATGCTTATTTATGTGCTTATTTTTTTCTTTTTAGTGCCTATTTATTGCCTTTTTTACTTTATAATGCCTATTTATTTGACTATTTTTGAGATTTTTAGTGCCTACTTGCCTGCTTTTTTAAAATATTTAGTGCCTATATATATTACAGTAGTTTACGGTAGTTTTAAAATAGATGTATCCACATTAGAATTAAAAAGTAAAAAAAATTACGCGTGGAGTTACAGGTCATACATATATATATATACCATAAAGAAGAGTGAATTTCAGAGGTGGGGGCTAAGGTAAAGGTGCCACCATTCGTTCGGAAAGAGGTTATAAATATATCAATCCTCTCGGATTCTTTATTAAACGGGTTACTTGAACAATACTTTACATTCGATGCCCAAGATCCATCGATAGCGAGTATTCTTACGGAAACAAATGCCTTAGGTTCGATTGTCAGCAGTTGAAACCAGAGAATTTATCACGTTAAAATTATACTTTTTCGCCACGCCAAGTGGTGAGCCAGTGATCTTTGGGATGGTTTCTGGACCGTGGATTTATAATCAGTGCCTCTAGGTAGTCTCACTATAGCTTAATCTAGAATAATTGATTGCGAGACACAGGTCTAAGACAGCACTCTCCCAATATACTAAACTGCAGAGGGGTTCAAATCCTGGTCCACTGGCTGCCACCCTCTTTGGTCAGTTAAGGGTCTCCGGATCAAATGATTAGATTTGACATAGGTTTGGTAACAAAATAATTATTTTATTTTAAACAATGAAAATTACTCTGATGGGTAGTAAGGATAAGGAATGAATATCCCACATGTGCGTGGAGGGAGAGCCTGGGAAACACCTTACTGGAATTAGAAACCCGATATCCCATACCTCCACGAAAATGCTGTACACTCTATTTATAACACCTAGTATTTTTATAATTTTTAAAAGTGTTCGTTAGGTGGAGGTTCGGAACTCTGGTAATTAGTATTCACTTATATCCTCGCAATATATAGGACAGCCAGTGACGTGGTGATAGTACGGTTCAAGGAGTAAATAAAAGGATGGTCATATCTCTGTTAAGTGTACTAAGAACAGTTTTTATTGACGGTTTACCACTCTCCTTTTTACGCAAATGTGGGTCATTAAATTCGTCAACTCTACCAAATTAGCGTGTATAACAGCGCTTAACCGGTGCACAAGATATAAATGATTGTAAGCCCGTCTCTTTGCTTCAATGTGTGTACTAGTTTTGAATACTAGGACATGCACAAAATTCAGTCCTCCCCCTGCCGTTAAGTTATCACTATGAAAGATTAAACGATCATTTTCAGCCATGTGGGGAAACGAACCCGGGACCCTTGACTCAGTGGACAGATATGCTAACGACTGATCTATGGTGTCAGCTGAACACATCAATATTTATGAAATAATTATATCTATCACTTTACTACAGGGAATAAACGGATAAGCCCCGGGACTGCCATAGTTCTCTTTTGAATCGTCTTCCTCCTTTGTTACATAAGTAAACAACCTCCACGCCCTTTTCTTAGTCGATTATTGCTTTGAATGGATTTTATTGACCTTCCAATTGGTGTGACCAACCGTGTTTATTTTTGTCACAATCTACTTTGGAAATAGGATGGGGAAATGTTTATGTTGGAGCCATGTATTTCAGGCACACACGCAAATGTAAAATAAGCTTTTGAGAATGGCACTAAATTCTAATTTACTCCACATAAAATTATACTAATATGTAAAATTTCATGTAAGTATCAAAAAGTGACCAATTGTAACTTCACAATTACGGCTAGGTTATGTTAAGTTTGGAGTTGTTATGTTTGGGGATTATTTTCATATCACGCCCAGGCTACGTTAGGCTAGGTTTAGCTCTGTTTGGCACCCCCTCGAGCCGGCCGGCCGGTTCGCGCGGCCCTTAAGCCACTCCTGTATAGCTGCAACCAGGAATTTTTATAAGTGTTAGGTTGTGCGTATAACCCGAACGGGTAGTAAGACGCGGTGCTAATAATAATAATAATAATAATAATATAAGTCTTAGGCCGGTCACCTAGCTTGTGTTAACATTCTTTGTTGAGACAAAACTTCTGTACCGTGGTAATACAGATTCCATTGGCTGGTGAATAACTCGAAGCTCATTCGGGGAGACACTGACTTCACTAGCGTGTCAGGAAGTGTTGACAAGACAAGCAGCATTAGTGAAAACTGTGCCTGTGAATTGTTCACACCCCTCAGTATAAACAAAAAGTCTCATAAACGGGATTTTAAAAAGGTCGGAAAAACTCTGTAAAAATTAGAAATATGTGAAAGCATATATATTTTAAAGTAAAATTATTTTATTTGCATGCAAATAATACTTTTAGAAATATTTATATATTGCTCTCAGTACTCTTACTCATGAATGCCGCGTGCCCGGCACAGATTTATCTGCTTTCCAAACTCTTCCTTTACCTCTGACAAGACGTGTATTAATCACAACTTGTGAATGTGTACAATACCAGGCCTCCACCGTGGTTCGGATCCCACGTTAAACTGTAGGTCCTCCATTTCATCTAACACAATCACCCTACCATTACATATCAGCGTGAGTAAAAACCGAAACACGGTACTACTACTACTACTACTACTACTACTACTAATAATAATAATAATAATAATAATTATAAAGAATGCCGCGTGCCGATAGCTTTCAATGGAGCAGGACCGCATAAACGAGAAGAGGATGGTTAGCCTGTAACGGGCTAATCTGGCTTAGCCCCGTTCAAGTGTAAAACACGAATATTTTTGTGGTACAAGCAAGTCGTCAAGAGTTAACAAATGAGATAATAGTGTTGAATGCTACGCCCATAACATTTGTGTGTTTATTTACATACCTACTTCACCGACTCTTCCGTCGAGTCTGATGCCCCGCTGAAAACAACAACATCGAGGGAACTGGCTGGGCGTGACCTCAGGCAAGAACTCCGCGCCGGACAACGAACTACAGTCAACTGAAACCTCCGTGAACGGTGTTGGCCGACGCGAGTCATTGTTCGAGAATCAGATGGACGTTTTTCCCCTTCTCTTCACCCCATCACGTGGAGTTCTCATACTATATATTCTCTGGGCCACTTGGAAGAAATATAGAACACTGCTGGACACCATCAGCGCCGTTGGCTTACTACGCACTCTCGTCACGTCGGCTAATTTATTATATCAACGTAGGCTTACAGTTCAGGGAAATGTATCCACTGGACAGGAACAAATTACTAAATTAGCCTATTGTACGACCGAATATATCACGTAAACTTCAAGTTAGGAGTTAAGAATGTATCACCTAAACTTCAAGTTAGGAGTTTAGAATGTATCACCTAAACTTCAAGTTAGGAGCTATGAATGTATTACGTAAACTTCAAGTTAGGAGTTAAGAATGTATCACGTAAACTTCAAGTTAGGAGTTAAGAACGTATCGAGTAAACTCCCAGTTAAATGTTAAAGATATATAGAGTAAAACCTCCAGTTAGATGTTACAGATTAGGATTAGCTTATTTCATGGCTAGATGAATAGGATAACTTACTTGTTAGGATTAGGTAATAAACCGTGTCGATATTGAGACACTGATGTAACTCCAAGGTAGCTTGCCAGGGAAAGAGATGGTTCAAGTTATATGGAGGCCTGGGATCTATACCTAGTTAGGTACTTTTGTCAATCCCACGCACTTGTGTTAAGTGGGTAACCTGTGGGCCGTTCATGCTTCTCAAGATTGGCCCGCGGTTGATCTTTGTTATTAAGCAGTAATACTCCCCTTTGGAGTAAACAGCTCATGAGCCGTTTCCGCCCCTCTGGCGCGGCTGGAGCAGTCATTATTTATTTATATATATATATACGTTGTGATATTGACCGCCCGTTGGGTGATCAAATTGTGGGACGTGTTCCCGACCGGGCATGGCCCGTAGATTTAAATATACCTATGTAAGTTGGTTGATCCTCTTGTAAGGGGTTTTGCTCTGTATTCAGGGCGCTCATATGTAACTGGACTTGAACTTGCCCTATGTAAGTCATAACTGAACGTGCGCGGCCAACATGCCTTGTGATTGAGGGACCAGTAACGTAACTCAATTGTCTGAGTTAGTCCTTCTGGCGCCTCACGCCCCTTGTTGGCCTAGACTTAGGCAATGCTACCCCATATCTTATTTAGTTAGTATAGACAGTTCTGATTGAGATTACGTGCTATATGTTGTTCATGTATCATGTTGTTTTATTAAATTGCATTACTTCTATTTACTTACCTTTTCTTTATATTTCTATATATGTGTGTATGTGCACCCCTGGGACTACTAAAGTTGATGTTGGGGAAACCACTAACACATAATTAAACCATAAACCTTTCGGTGCAAGCCTAGGTATGAAATCCAAATAACCTGCAACAAGTGCACACTTGATCCATAATAATGCATATATTAAAGATGCGTAAAGAATGAAAACTAGCCAAACAACGCATATCAGTAGCCATGGATATATTGCTGAAAGTTTTTTTTTACTAATTCTTTTGGTTATCAGATAATGTTAAAGTGATATTTAATATAAATGAGTACATCTAAGTTTTCTTAGTTTCTTCAATAAGTAATAACTGATCTCACTTAGAGATCAGCGTAGCATCTTAAGGTTTTATTTTTAAAAATCTATTTGAGTTATTTAACGTGCACTTTCGGACCCTACTCATAAAATAAGCACACGACTATGATACTATTTTAAAACTTGAAAAGACACAACATCCCCATCCCATTAGCTCATCACTTTAAAAGTAAAAACCCACTTTTCAATAAAGATAAAAGTACCGCGATGTAAGAATCGAACCTAGGATCCTGGGTTGAGTAGAAAAAAAAGCTATCGATTATACTAAAAGTCCCACAATTTTACCGTTAAATAAATCTGTAATTCGTGCTCTTGTATGATTCTTGGTTTAGAAAAAATCTAATAAAAATCATAGTAATAATAAGGCAATCAATAATTATTTGAGGATAATGATATTTTAACATAAATGTGGTCGTGAAGACTAAACAAAATACATCATTTATATGTTCTTGAAATTAGCTTAGAAGGAGTAATAACTAATGGCTTACTGCAAGATATAATGGCTTACTGCAAGATATAAATGTTTAGAAGATTTATGAGAGTTAACTATTCGAAACTTCCACTATTTTGCTAGTGCATTATTTGATAAAGTGATCCAAACCTCTTTTTAGACAAGCGCCATTTAACTATTTTACGCTAACCTTGAACCTTCGTGGCCAGCTAGCACACACAGAACGAACTATTTATTAATATGTTTGAATGCCAGTAAAAATTCACTGTTTCTCAGATAACCTTCATATAGTCAATCTTAAATCAATAGAACTAGGAAAGAGTATTTAAAGGAATTACATACACATTCTTGTTGAGAGTTTTTAAATTTTATCAGCGCTTCTTACTACCCGTTCGAACATTACGCTTAAGTTCTAACTGTTCTAAAGGTCTAGGAATTGGGACGGTTGAATTCAGAGGAAGTGAACCCGCATTTGCGTGGAGGAGAAGTGGAAAACCCTTTTGGAAAAAACTCACCCCATTTAACTCGAGCGTGATTCGATCCTCGATCTCCCCGTCCTTGTCAGTCTAGCTCAACACGAAACTAGTGCGTTATTTAACTTCGCCACCTAAGTGGGTCTGAGAGTTGTTGATAATCTTATTGTAGTAAAAACATTATTGATTGAACTTAAAGATGAAAGCCTCAAAATAATATATTATAGACCAGTGTGGTATCTGCTCGAAATACACACAAAATTAAATATTTGATATCTTATAGTAAAGAGAATTACAAAGTAAATTAAATATTCTAGGAAATGCCGTAAATGATTTATTTTCTACTGCATCGGTAGTCACGCGGACAAAAATGTTCTCATATGGTCCATTTTCAGTGATGCATAAAACAAGGTTCTCATACTGGCCGAAAATATTGATGGACGATTTCCTACATTGTTTCCCGACTTCTCTCCTAGCAAATAGGGTTACATCCTCTTTAATACGTATCTTCTTCATTACTATCCCACAACAATTATCTAAGGCATGTAGCTCAGATGAGTAGCAGAGGTGGGTAAAATAGGTAATATTATATAACATATAAATAACTTATTATCCTATAGTTCACTCTGAACTATATTATCCCCTTCGCAGAAGAACGGAATTTCACCTTCCAGCTGACCCACAAAAGCCATTATCAATAGGCGCGTCAGCAGTTCCAGGGACTCACAGCAAAACACTTGATTAAACTAATGTTAAAACCTGCCTATATATAAATACTACATAATTTAAAAAGAAAAAACTGCACTGCAATAGCTTATGTGATTATAAATATCCTAGATAACATATATACAACATCCATACGAAACTTTAAAAAGGACTTGAAACCCAAAACATAAAAATATCATGCTACAATTTGCCTGGTAAATATCCTGCAGAATGTAAAGAACTACATCGGAATCGGTTAAGTGGTTCCAGATATATGTACACATATCCATTTGACACTTCACCAGGACTCACACCAAAACACCCAATTATTACACTGAAAAATGCCTGGATAAATAATCTACAGAATAATTAAAATTATACCACAGTAATCATGTGGTCCCATCAATGTATACAAACAATAGGCTGGCCCTTTACCAGGACTCACACCGAATCACCTTATTATACACAAATAATGTTAAAACCTGCCTAGATATTGGTCCAGTATAAAATTAAAAACCGCACCGCAATCGGGTGAGTGGTTCCAGAGATCCTAAGCTACAGAATTAAATAAAACCAGCCGTATCTTTAACGGAGACTCAAACCCTGACTGTATGTATGATAGATCCTATCGAATATGAATAAAGGCACCACAACCGGTTATGAAGTTCCATGTATATTTGGCAACAGACAGACTTTTTAAAAACAGTAAATATATTTTTAAATATATATATATATATATATAATATTATTATATATATATATAATATTATTATATATATATAATATTATTAGCACCGCGTCTTAATACCCGTCCGGATTATACGAACTTACGCTAATGTGTAAATGGTACGGTGATTGTGAGATGTAATGGGGGACCTACAATTTAACGTGGGATCCGAATCACGGTGGAGGTCTGGTATTCCACACATTCACTTGTGATTAATACACATCTTTTCAGAGGTAAAGGAATGGTTTGGAAATAAAGTAAATCTGTGCCGGAGTCGAGGATTGATCCCTGGACTCCCATTACCGAAGTCTAACACCTTACCCCTGGATCGCTAGGTTACATTAAAAACAGTAAAGAACATACAATACATATTTACTTAAAGATCTTTACATTCCAAACCTTTAAAAAGCATAGACATAATTTAAAGTGTTTTTAAACTCGTAAACCAAAAACAAAATTTATCCCTGCTTTTCATTCATTTAAACCTTCCCACGTTGATATTATATTATTACTTGCAGATGACATAACCAGTATTATGATTTGGATTTCCAGAATTTATTTAGTAAAAAAAAACAGAAAAAAAAACACAGTTAACATTATACATTCAATTTATTAGAAAATTATAATTAAAGTAAATCTTAGTAAACAACAATTTTATCAATCAAAGTATTTATCAAAATTTTTTACTAATCGTTATATTGTGGCCATTTTGGTGAAATTAAATAAAGTATGGATTCTAAATATGGTACCACAAAGTTATATAGACAGTTATAGTAACTTTGAATAAACAAATAAATTACCATTAATAACTAAAATAAGTTCAATGGATAAGATTTGATCAAATATCTTCTTTTTTTTTGTCCACCCGGAAATAATATAAACAAATTTAAATCAGGATTGGGACCCTTAAATTATATAAGTTTTTTAAAATCAGCGTCTTAAAAATAAAGTAAAAATCTTTTTAGATTTAATTTATTTTTTTGCACTACATATGTGTAATATAATAATTAATCATTAATAAATTCATAATTAACTATTCACAGTAATAAATCTTCTGAAAAGACGGAGACCTGATTTATGTTACCATGTAAAGCCAGTAAATGTGGGTAGCAATGCTGCCAAAATAATGTGTGGCGTGGTTAAATCTTTAACAGATAAAAAATGAAAAGCCAGTCTATATATTAATGAGACGAAACATAATTAATTAACGAAGTATGTAACGAATAATTGATTTTATTATGAAGGGAACAAAAAAGTAAAATTAATATAAATTTATTTGTACATCGCAAAAAGACATAACCCCTCCCCCATCACTCCTTCCCTACAGGAAATAAATAATTTAAGACTTTCTATAAATACGGCCATGGGCGTAGCTAGGCAAACTATTCTGCAGTCATGTGTGGAGGTATAGCATACCAGGCCAGGTCAAGATCGGAGCAGGAAGCCAAGAGCGGTACCGTACTTGCGGGACTTAGCTCTTGGTGTAGGCGGGTGAAATTGAGTCTGGCGCCAGCGAAGACGACGTATGTGCTGTTCAGGGGGGGTCTTGCGAAGGAACCCAACAATAAGGATTGACGGGGTGACCTTGAGACGGAGTAGAACTACGAGATATCTGGTGGTCACACTGGATGAGAGGATGAACTTCATATCGCACGTGGAGAATGCATGTAGCAGAGGTCTCAGAGTAATGAATAAGATCATAAGTATAGGAACAATAAGGCATAGGTTACCGATGAGATGTGTAAGAATTTATCATCAGGCACTGCTAGCCTCCGTCGTGGGATATGGAGCCGGTGTATGGGCCCATAGGCTGAGGCAAGCTGAACAGAGGAGAAAGGTTAGGAGTTTGCAAAGGGGGGTGCTCCTCAGGCTATGCGGGGCGTACAGGACTGTGGCAACCGACTCGTTAAGTGTGGCCCTAGGGGTTTGGCCTCTGGACCTGGACGTGAGACGAAGGGCGGCTCTGTATTGGCTTAAGAAGGGAGTAAGAGACAAGGTTGAGGAGCTGACGAGGGAAGGAGTAACAACAAGGGGAGAGATCCGGGAGGCGCTCCTGGATGAGTGGCAGGAAGAGTGGAATGCAAGTGACACTGGCAGGAGGGTCTATCGGATCTTTCCCAGTGTAAGAGAAAGACTGTTGATGAGACACTTCGAACCGTCCGTGGGAATGGTGCACTTCCTTACTGGGCATGGCCCATACAGAGCCACACTGCATAGATTGGGACTGGCAGAAATAGATAAGTGCTATTGTGGAGAGGTGGCGACGCCGGAACACGTAGTACTACAGTGCGTTTCGACGGCGGACCTGAGGGTAGAATGGCAGGTGCCGATACAGGCTGGAGCCGTGTTTAATATCGTAAGAGACGTGGAAAGATGGCGCTTCCTCGACAAGATAGCGGACGAAGTATCCAAAAGAGAGAAGGAGACGTATGTGGGTGAGCTGGAGGCGAGAAGGAGAGTGGGAAGACAGGGAGATGACCTGAACGAGACAATTAGGGAAATTACAGGGGAAACTACCAGTAGTGAGGACGAGATGGATGAGGACGAGATCTTAGATAATTGGGGATAATTGGACTGGTACAGGAATTGAGTGAGAGGGATGAGTGAATGTGTGAAGGACGAATGGAGGGCTGGTAGGATGGACCGAGGATGGCTCCTGGCTATCCGGAGCACCAACCGAGGGTGGCTCCTCGCCGGATGCCAGCAGTGTAAATTGCTGATGAACCGGTGAGGGTTGCAGTTCCGGTTGGGCAAGTGGGATGACGGGTGTGAGTTGGTGGAAGGACTCCCCCCTGCTCGAGGCTGGCGTGGATGAACGGCCGGATTCAGGGCTCATCCCCATCGGTCGGAGAGGAAGGACTGGGGGAGTTGGGAGAGTACTACAGCCCAGAGTGGAGACGTTATGATTAATTAGTTTTAAGAGTAGTGTATTAGGTAGTAATCATAGATTTAAGTTAGATTAAGTCCAGGGCAGTGGTTTCAGGTGGAAGGTAGGCGGATCGAGAACTCAGATAGGGCGTCTCCCCCAGGTGGCTGATAGGGGGATGCTCATCGTCGCCGCCCAGGGCCACGGCTCTGAAAACATGGTCCCAGGCGGCCGTGGGGCTGGGTGGCGGTGGGGGGTACCGGGGGCGTAAAATACCCGGGGCGGACCACCTAGAAGGAGGACAAGTATGATACATTTTAGGACATTAGGTTAGGTGCTAATATCTATATATATTGTTTTGAAAAAAGAAAAGGAGGACTAGTAAATTAAGGGACAAGGTAAATATGATGTGTAAGAACGCCCCTTTTTATGTAATAGATACTGGGGCAGAATAAAGAATAAATAAATATAGCATACCACGTGGGCTGAGCCAATATGTTCCTACCTTACAATCTCGACGGAGTGTACAAGTGTGTCTTCAATTTATTTATATTACTTAATTAATTGGCATTTTAAAAATAGTGGGGCTGGCATATTCCTGACCCCATAATTTTTAATATGAATATAATGCTTCATAAAATCAGTTTTTTAACTTTCCTTTTTGTTTTGCTCAGTTTTTATAGCTCTTTGCTACCTTAATGGTTGTTTATGTATTATGACGGGTGCTGAAGTACGTTCGTGATACATCAACATAATTTCTTCAGCTTCGGTAAATCATAGAAAGGTTGGTAAGAATTCCTGGTGGGTGGGAGGTAAGATGTTAGAGGTACTGGGACCGTGGTGGTCGGGAGGAAGGAAAGGGGGGTTACTCGGCGAGAGGCCATGGTGAGCCGGAGGTAGGATGGCAAGAGTGCTCGGTGAAAGACCACGGTGAGTGGGAGGCAAGAAGGGAGGAGTGTTTGGCGAAATACTGTGGTTAGTGGGAAGAAGGATGGTATTCATGGCAGGAGAGCTTGGCGAAGAAAGACATGTGTTATTCACAATGGTTAATTTCTCCAAAGTGGGGTGATGCCAGTGTGGTGCTGCACAACGTATAATTAAATTCTCTGACGGGCTCATAGTTCTATTTTACCCCATTGCAGGGTATTTCGTGAGGAGTAGACTCGTGACTGAGTGACCACGAAAAGGATTTATTGTGGTTCAGTTACCCTTGAATTATAGATGACCTACTAATTACTTAATTACTAGGTTCAAAAGTGATACATAACTTACTATGATAAATACTTGACACGTTTCTAGTTTTAGAGTGTTCACGTATTTGATTCTTTAGGCTGGGTTTATATTCATACATAGCTAATAGTAATAGTGCATAGCACATAATGCAAAGTAAGTTGAAACACATTATTTTTATTGGTAGCATTTATAATCGATAAATAGTGAATAGTGCACAATGCATAAAGCTGATACTAACTTCTTATATGGTATGCATGGAATTGAGCATAGACAAACCTGAGGTGCATCAGCCAGTGATAATTCGAGAAGAGACTTTAGCCAGTTAAATGTCAAGATACACAGTATAGTTAAAATGTATTCTTTAAATGTTTTAAATGCCTTGTTGTTAACGAATTTTCTTTGTTTTAGCGTCAATGTATACGATCGTAAATATAATCAAAATTAAAGTGATAAGTTTCATTCTGGATTTTGTTATTAAGATGTAGCCCCCTGCGGGATGGGGGTTAGAATAGTCCCACAGTACCCCCTGTTTGTAGCAAGAGGCGACTAAAAGGGAAAGCTTCTGTACAGGACGTGCCTCATGTAAGACAATGCTATCCTAAATATTCACTTTACCTCTTTTTCACCTCCTTTTATTCTTCCTTCCCTTTCCTTCTCCTCTCTTTTATTTTTCTTTCATTATTTATTTCTTTCCTTCCCCTACCGTTCAGTTTTGTGCAGAAGCTTTTAGGCCCCTATAAAGTCAAGAGGGAATAAAAAGATCCCAAATCAATTTTAATTTTTAAAATATAGTGTCATAAATTGCGTGGATGATTGATTACATTTTATATTTAAAAAATAATGTTTCTACTTCAATATAATTGTAGGTGTTTATATGCTCATGTAGAGGAAATTAAACTATTATTTCTTCTCTGCATTATTCAATCTTGTGTTTGCAGGAGACCCATTTCAGACCTTCTGATAACCCGTTGCTTCGCGGGTACAAGAAGAAATTCTTTGATCGGTCTAGCGGAGGTTTGGCTATACTCGCACGTAGTAATATGTGTTATGTGTGGATAAAAATATTATACCTGATCTCAGAGTGATTTCTGTCTGGATATCCCTTGCTATGGAGGTGACTGTATGCTGCATCTATCTCCTGCCAGTTGAACGTATTTCAAAGACGAGCCTAGAGGCTCTCTTTATACACCTTCCTTCCCCTTATATCATCGTGGGGAATTTTAACGCCCATATCTTGGCGTGGGGGTCTAATTTTACAGACGCCCATGGGAGGATGGTAGAGGATATTTTTGTCTCAGGTGATCTGGTGTTGCTAAATACTGGGGCCAAAACACACTTCTTCCCCTTTAATGGTATATCCTCTGCCATTGACTTTTTGTAGCCCCGTGAGTGCTGCTCGTCTCCTTTGGAGTTTCACCCGGACCTCTGTGGAAGCGATCCATTCCCCACTCTGTTTACACCATTTCAAGATCCTCCCATTATAACACGGGTAACACGATGGGTGCTTAAACGTGCTGACTGGGATAATTTTCGTGAACTCGCCATATTTGAAGGACTCTGTTTTCCTGACGTCGATGCTAGGACAGGACATTTTACTTCAACGGTCATTACTGTGGTGAGGGAGTCCGTCCCTTAATCCTCGCTAAATCCACGCCACCGTCCTGTTCCCTGGTGGACCGAGGAGTGTCAGTTGGCTATTTCTGACCATCGATGGTTACTACGTATCTTTCATCAACGTCCTACTTTGGAGAATCTGGAATAATTCTGGATTATACGTGTTCTAGCTCACCATATCTTTCGGGAAAGTAGAAAAGAGTCTTGGAGACAGTTTATTTCGACTCTTAAGCTTTCCACTCCCACAAATAAGATTAGAGATAATAATATACATAATTTCATAAATAATATACCACCCCTCATATCTAACGGTTCGCTTGTCTACTCCTCGTGGAGGTCGTCAAAGTATTGGGCTCGATGTTCGCTACAATCCCTAGCACTGAGAGCTAATCTAATGATTTTGCAGTGCAGAAGTGGAACATCGAGTGTTATACTCTTGAATTTGGTCAGAATTGAGGAGAGGACTCTAAATCCCCTTTTGCTATAGATGAACTATTCCCTGTTCCAGGTGGGCTGCACAGCTTCCATCCCTGACGACATGCATTATGAAATGTTGCGCTACCTGCCCTCTACCGGACAGGCATTCCTATTGAACCTCTACAATAGTTTGGGAATCTCATCAGATCCCATCATTATGGAGGCAAGCAACCTTTATCCCAATTCATAAAAAAAGGTGAAGATAAATTAGAGCCAGCTAGCTATAGACCCATAGCCTTAACTAGTTGTGTATTCAAAATGTTGGGAAAAAAATTAACGAACTATGTATATGGTCATTATTATTCGGAATCTGCACTCTAATATTTAATGTGGTTTTCGCCGTATGTGGGTTACTTTGTCCATCTGAAACGGCTGTTCGTGATGCCTTTCTCCATAAAAAGCATCTTATTGCTGTTTTTTTTATTTGGAGAAATTGTACGACACCCCTGACGGTAAGAAATAATGAAAACATTTAATAACTGGGGGCTCCGAGGCAACCTTCCAGTTTTTTTAAACTAATTTTATGACAGATAAAGACTTCCAAGTAAGCTTTAATAATACCTTACCCGTTTATCTTATTCAAGAAAATAGGGTGCCTTAGGGCAGTATTTTACGCTGTGCGTTGTTTTCCATTGCAATATATATAATTGTGGACAATGTGAGCTCACCTGGCCCTTCATGTCATTTCGTGGATGATTATGCAATATATTGCAGTTCATCAAGACTCCATAAGACTAACTGCTAGGACGAACATCGCGAGGAATTTCTTTGGTTTCTCAATATTTCGTAATTTGTTTTTTTGCCCCACTTATCCTAAGGACGGACATCGCGAGGAATTTGTCGATACCTCGTAATAATTTGTTTTTATAAACAGTTTATCCAAGGGCTGATGTGTCTTAAATTAAATTAATAATTTTGTTTATGTAAGACGTATTTACCCCACCCCCTCAATCGCTGTTTTAATTAATTCCCGACTGTTACAGTAAATGAGTTCGACTCCCACAAATTACGGTATTGGTAGAGTATAAAACTATCTCCAATTAAAAACATGTTGTTGAGGAAAATAATAAAATCAGATTGTAGGCGAATTTGAAAACAACTACCTATGTGAACAAGTATTTATAGGAAGGGATGTAGACAATAAAATACAACCATAATAGTTTTAGAATATTTATTTACAGAAAATGTTTATATAGGTTTCTGGTAAGTTTGTTATGTACAGGTTTCTTGTAAGTTTGTTTCTTCATATTTTCGAAAACAACAGAAAATTACAGATTTTAGAAAGGAGGTCTTTCGTGTGTATCAAGTGGCCGCGGTAATAGAAATAATATTTTAGATATTTACAATATGACTAGAAATTACAATAAATAATCAGGTAATTGAAGGTTTACGCTGGCTCATAAAAAGAAAAGATATCCTGGGTGGATAGTATAAATATGCGTATTCACGCGAATATTTGAAGAATGGTACGTTGTTGGAAATATATTATAGGTGATCGTTCAGCCCATCTAAAGGATCACCTACCTATTGGTGGCGAACGCGTTTGCAAAGACTCTGATACCCAAACGGCAACGTATAATAATCATCTATGATCCACCATTTTGTTTACACCAGCCGAAAGACTTGTTCTGTGAAACGGCACATAGTCACCAGAACTTTTCTTACAATTCTGTGAGGTATCTTTCTGCAGCCTGTTCAGTGACCATCACTTTCAATACTTCTAAATTAACGTTGTTCCGCTTGCCGTAGTTTATGGTGATCCCTCGAACTTTACACGCCGTTTTTGTTTTGATAGGATCACCACCAAAGCAAACTCATTAAGCGTAGTTTGTTGGACCGCCAAAAACAAAGGCACTGATGTAGCTTCCCGGATCGTAATCCTGAATCTCATCGGTGAGGTCACCTAAAAAGTCTCCAGATGGTGGACTCCATTCGCCGGGGCGTTCCGTGAATAGAACATTATCCGTATCGTGATACAAAATGCGGTCCCCCAATTTTTCAAGTATGTTGTATAAATGCAATCTAGCTATAGCAGCCATGTAGCAGGCGACCGCCAAACTCGTGTTTATGGTTATGGTGCATCGCGTCACGCATATCCTTGCAATTGAGGGACATTATATCATCATTAATGTCAATGACGCTGTCCACAGTGATGTTCAGGTCAGTCAGGTATTTGTGAACTTCCTGATAGTTGTTGACAACGGCCACGTGTGGTAAATCGGGTCTTTGCCCAAACTTTCCCAATAACGAATTCAAAAAAGTTTAGCCAATGTGCGGAGACCGGAGTTTTTACACACAGATCTGAAATTGAGTTTTACCCCTTTCCTTTTCTCGCAATTTTGAATGTAAGCCAACTTGTCCTCGTGTGAGGCGCATCATTCTGGCCACCACTTGCTTCTTGTTTAATTTTTATAAAAATATCTATGTAACAGTGAAAGAAGCCGCCAAAACGAGTCTGATGGTCGTAGGCGGAGAGATCGTACTCTCACACTTCATGTACGGCTTCAACGCCGTAAACTTTTTCAGCGGCTTTGTGAATCTCGTCAATCACCCAGACTTCTGTCAGCCAACGATCCTTCTTGTCATCGTGCGACACTCACCTTGGTTTTTCTCCTACCCGCATTTCTGGCACAGGATGAACATGAGTTTGTTGCTCATCCGTATATGACCTGTCTCCCCCGATGTTCCCGGAACACAATACTTTTATACTCGGACAGGTATGTTTGAAATTGTTTCAGCTCGGTGAGTCTACCTTCTTGCAAAAGACGCACACGGTCATCACGGCATAACTCCTCGGCTTTGTATTTTTGAATATTGCGGCCATCTTTTATTTGTTTATAGCTGTTTATGTCCATGCATCCCGGTTCACTTTTAAAATCACAAATAGCCTTGGTGACAATCAATGCACAGGCAAGACAAAGTGTGTCGTCATTTTGAATTGTAATTATTCTTTTGTTCTGTCAGCTGTATGTGGCGCCGGGAGAGAGTTTGCTACAGTAACGTGCACTTCCTGAGGCTCTTTAAAGTGGTTTGAATTCACATACAATGGGGAAAAGGTGAGGAACGTAGCATTGCTTTGAAGTACCTTTTCTACATTATCCAGTACGGCACTGGCATCAAGTTGGTCCGCGCTTCTGAACGAAACGTACACGGGTCTTACAGTAGAGTCCACACTGTTTAATAATAAAACTACATGATCCTCGGCGTTGACTCCGTAATCTTGGAGATGCCCGAGCAAAGCATTTATCTGCTCCTTCAGCCGGCTTTGAGCGTCACGATCGCTCTCCGGCTTTCCTAGTTGAATGACCTATTCACGGCCCACGTAAAAGAAGCGCTTGGATTGTTTGATTCTCTCCTCGACCGACGATACGAAGCGAGATGCCGCTTGAAAAACATTCACCTACCTGATTTACCGGGCCACTGGTGGGTTGGGGTAACGACAACGGTCCGGCTACCTGTAAGCAGGTACATTGTCCCTTCCACCTCCAACCAGCGTCGAAGAAACCCCATCTCCAGGGGCGATGTTATCTTCACCGTCCACTGAAGACTCGCTGGTGTTGAAGGCAGCCTTCAGCTCAGCTGTAAATACACCCTCAGTTCACCCCGTCATCGGCAGTCCAGTCTATTGCAAGAGTGACACCTTAGAACATGCGGCCACCGAAGCAGGTTAAAATACTAGTTATTTAAACTATATATTCTATTGGTTTGATAATGAGAAATAACATTCAATTGTATAGTATTAAAATATAACTTGTGCTCTTCATTTTCCTAGTTCGTTTTATTTGTAAATTTAAAACATTGCAATAAGGTGTATTTTATAGTAATTTGTAATGAATATTCCTATTTTTTTACAAAGCAAAAATGTACAGGTAAGCCATTTCCAATCCAGGAGCTTATACTATAGGGCCAACATAATTAATAAAAATTAACAAAATAGTTGTATTAGTAAATCTAAAACATTGTCATAAGTTTTATTTTTGGTAATTGTTACTTTATTAAGCACTTGTTGATGTTACCGTCAAACCTTGTTTTTTTTAAGGTGTCACAACAAATACGATTTAGTACAAAAAACTTGTAGAGTGAAAATATTGTATTTGACGTGCATTTATTAGAAGGCAAATAATTGGTAGGGGTTCTGATTTTCTCTAACCTTGTTGGTCCCTATAAGTCCCTAGGTTAAAGGGCTAGGGGTTTGGTCCTTGGCTTGTGGTGTAGGGTAGTACTTACCTATAACTTTGTCAATCCTATCGAAGTCATCATATACAGACGCGGGCTGTATACCTGGCTAGTCAGGTCTTGCCGGAGGTGGGGAAAGGAGGTACGGGGGTACAGACATTTCGGGTGAAATATCTAGAAATAATATGAAGCACAATGTGGATGCGTTAGACAATAGATACACAATGAAAGAGGGACCCCCTTTAAAATACTAACCGCTTAAGATGGCTGATTTGACTACGCATATTTCGTCGTCATTGAAATTGTCAAGCAAATCGGATTCCGCGTCGTCTCCTAAACTGATACAAATGTATGTTGAATCGTCTTTAGTGGCGGCTCGTGTATAGGCACTGCGGAATTGCAGCACCCCCGATTCCCACTTGATATTGTCGATAACATTTAATATAATGAGTCATTTTTTCTTTAATTCTTTCTTTATTTTTGTAGTACAATATATATTCTTTATGCTTAATGTCAATACTTCAGTAGCCATCCCCCAGTTTATGGAAAATATACAAAAAATCTTTGTATGGCACTGTGCGGTTCACAGTTACAGTGACGTGGTGTGTGACTGTTGTGCGCATGCGCAAATAGAAGTGGGTGGGGAGAAAGGTGGGACTGCCAGGTAGAGAGAGCACTGTTGCTCTCGCAGTACCGGCTCTGGCGTGATGGTGGAAGGAAGTTTTTCTTTTTTACTCATCGTGTGTTGTGCTTAAAAACCATGTACCATATTCTTGAATGTGATAAAGTGTAGAAGGTGTAGGATTAGATTATTATTCTGCTTCCAGCTATTCTATTTGATTCATTTTTTTTTTTCGGTTCTTTTATTGAACAGAGAGACTAAATGCGCTTGCAGTACTGTCAATGGAGAAAAATTTCCTCAATTGTCATCCAGAGATCAATGAGAAAATTATTGAACTTTTTGCGCAAATTAAAACAAGAAGAATGGATTTCATTTTTAAATGAATAGATCAAGCTTGAACTGTAACAATTTAAGTTAAAGTAAGTAAAAAAGTTTGGTTTTTTGTTAAGATTTTATCAAGTTCCTGAATAAATTTTCTTTTTATATAATTTTCTTCCTTTTACACAATTTTAAAACAAAGGCTAAACATTTTCTGGAGCAGCACCCCCACTAATTTTAGCTACGAGCCGCCACTGCTGCGGATCAAAATATATTTAAGGTTAACAAAAAAATCAACGTTTTTTTATTAAAATTGGCGGCATGTTTTGGCACTTATGATTTCTCGTGGCACCTAAACTAACGATAGACTTGCTGTTGGGTAAAGAATTTATTGAAAATTCTAAAATGAAAATATCTATGAGAAACAAAGAGCTTTTGTTCACAGATCATAAAAAAAAGAGATGTTACTGTATAACTGAAAGAATAATTTCAGATAATACAAAATTTGACATTTATTATTTGGCTACAGCGGTAAGCCTTTTAACCATTTAAAGTTTTTCTGTTATGTTACAATCAGAGCTTATCTAAATAAAGAGCAATATCCGATACCGCTCTTTGGCATCATGTAAAAACAAGCACTATGATGTTTGACTAACACAATGAAAGTAAAGGTGATTTGAGTTTAACTGTGGTTCCGCCCGCGTAGAAGCCAGAGAGGAAGACCATGTGACCTGCCCTCTAGCTCCACACACGATGGGCCCAGAGTTCAACAGCGCGCGGTGACGGTAGAGAGACGTTATTCTCTACAAACAACACAGACAATAAAAAATGGAGCTAAACAAAACTCCTGTTAGTTAGATAGTACAATATTTAGATAACAGCATAACAACATACGATGTGAGTGTCATGGCACACTAAAAATAAACATAAGAATAAATACAATCATAAAAATATACATAGAAAAATACAATCATAAAAATGTATATAGAATGGCAAAATCTTAAATGGACGCGAGTAGGCCTACTCTGACCATTCAATAAACACGAAAATACTAATACATAATATATTTATTTGTATTGTATTTTGCCTAAATTACAATGAGTTATCTAAAAGTAATAATATTAACGACATTATCATATATATATATATATATATATATATTATAGATAGCAAAAGTTATAACATCTGCTAAATCTGATATAAACAATATAGTGGCTTTATAGTTCTACCATACGTAAATAATATATTTATTATTTTATACTAATAAACATTATTTTAAATATAAATTTATGTGGAAGAAAAAAAAGCAATTATACAATTATTAACCTAATGAAATCAATCTAAAAATTATTTTATAATAGAATGTGAGGGGCACGAGGGATGGTCACAACTGTTGTTCGTAAATATAGTAAGATGGAGGGAGCATGCAATATATGAATCAACTATTCATGTAAACTTCTGTAAACCCTTATACTATAATAACATTTTGTTTTTGTTATATTTAATATTAACACTTGGATACAAATGCAAGAAACTAATTTATTATTCTAAGAGTACATGTCAAAGATGCTATGGCAGGCAATGCTTAAAAACAAGCTAGCAACAACAACAAATTGCAACAAAACCTACCCCAACGGTGTTAACTCTATAGAACATGGTTTGAGTTGTGAAACATGAACACGGTGCAAAGGTAGTCCACTTTTGGTATCTACTGATTGAACCGTTAAATCGCTAAAAAAAAAATTGCTAATAACAACTGGTCTGACCAGCGAAAGTTCAATTCCTGCAGCCTTATCACTAATTTGCTGGATTTTGTAAACTACATGTTTACCTCCCTTTTTACACTAATGGTAAAGACCATTTAGGATTCAGGGGTGTAAAAAGTTGGTGGCCCAGTAACAGTTCTGCTGGCGTAAATTTGTGAATACGGTTTTCAGCATTGTTGAAGGCAATTTGTAGCAAGTGTAAATTAGAATCCCACACTATATTATGGAGATTATAATAAGGCTATGAGTGCAGATTTTAAATTTCTATGGGATCTCTCACATAAATTTGTCTGAGGATAATAAGGTATTGTAGTATAATATTTTACACCAAGCTAAAAACACATGTTATTGAAGATTTGAGAAGTAAATTGAGAAACATTCTCAGAAACTATGTAACACGGTAAACCAAAGTTAAAAAATATATATATATTTTGTAAAGCACATACAGCCTGCTCAGCCGTAGACTTACTTAAGGTTAAGAACCACACAAACTTAGAAAATCCATCTACTGCCATAAGGATGTATTTATTATCATTTTTAGATCTGGGTAATGGGCCAAAAAAATCTATGAACAAACGTTGCATCGGAATTTCTGATACTGTTGATGACAATTACCCATATTTATAATTTTGATATTATTTGGATCGTAAACAAATGTCACATGACCGAACGTTGTCACGTATCTCTCTGTGCATACTGTTCCAAAAAATCTTCTTACATGATGGTTTTGGCGACCCCTTGTTGTGCTCCAACCAGCGAAATATGGTAATATTGAAATAGAACATTATGAAGCAAGCAGGTATGGGAAAGATTACAACTAAATATGCTCTAAATATAATGTTAAAATGGAAATCCAGCCTTTCAAAGAATGGGCATTTCAGCTAGTTTTATATAAAATTAACCACAAAGAAAGCAACCAAATCTTAAATTATGTTTGAATATTAATCGTTTATTATTGTAAATTGTGTTATAAAACATTAAAAGTAGGTTGACTAAAAACACATGTCAAAATAGAGATAGAATCTAATGTAACAACTTACATTGTAACAACACTCACCAACTGGGACAGCCAACTGGGTCAACACGCGGCACTAGCTTGACCAGCGACCTC
>CABFVX010002976.1:67532-97758 GCA_902151425.1 Timema shepardi | reverse complement strand
ACTTTTTCTATTTACTGTTGATATTTTCCTTGTATTGTTTCATCCTCTCTATCCTATAGTTTAGGGGCCTTGTCTATAGGATCGGCGAAGGGTGTAATAGTAGTACAGACAGCGGAACAATGAAGCCAAAAGAAGTGTTGGGCCTGGGCTGGTGGGTAAAGTTTGCATGAAGGTATTTCTGGAACTAGTTGAAGCTATATATTCAGATGTTGCCACCAGGACATACGTCTTATAGATGCATTTATTGTTAACAACAATTTTAACAATAACAGTAGTAATTTTAATTGCAGAGTAAATAAAAGGTATCATTATTTATTGCTTCTTGCGTATAAATTATTATTTGAGACAGCGGCTTGTGTATATTGTATTTTGATACTAATTTTAGACAACAACAAAATATTATATTTAAATAAAAGGTCATAGGGCCACATTGCTTAAAAATATTAATATAAACAGCAAGCACGAGTTGAAGAGATGACAAAGCTTACTCACTCAAACTGAGGCTAACGAAATGTCTGTCTTTGCAAAGTTTGCAATAGCTCGATACAAAGCTATCTCCAGCTCCACGTCACGATATCAGACTAAAAGTCCCAGATAAGCCCAACTGCGCAGTATCAATAGTACAGATCCGAGCCTAAGGACGATATGCGAGATCTTGCTGGCAGTCATCATAATCACTATCACCATCGTCATCATAGGATCACATTTTTTATAGTTATTTATCATATTCTTAAATATAATGTATTCTCAAAAAATGAAAAAGTAATACAACGTAAATTTCAGTCGCGTACAGTAATAACACTGGAAATTCTATTATATTTTCAAGCTACTGAAAGTTCACTAGAGTATTTAGCGTATTTTCTTATGTTTAAGTGGGCCCATTTCATCAGGGGCTCACAGGCCTACTTTCATCGGGTAAACTGACATACTGGCCAGTCCGTCACTGGCTAGGCCAGTTTAGTAAAATGTATCCATCTTACTCTATCTTGCTACCATTTTCCTCCTATAATTGCTTCCATTCTTTTCCCCTCACGTGCACAGTTTCTGTTATCTGTTCCTCACATCACTTTATTGGCCTCCCTTGCGGTGTTTATCCTACATACTCCATTGCCAACATTTTCTTCAGCATCCTCTCTGTATATAGCCTCATTACATGCCCATATTATCTCAGTTTATCTTCTTCTACTATCTCATGTACTTTCGGTACTCCCACTCTTTCCCGGATAACTTCATTTCTAAACATGTTTCTCCTCGTGCTGCTCACAAACTTCATTCCCATGACCTCCGCCATTTTACTAGTCTTTATTACATTTAATATCCATGTTTCTGCTGAATGTGTGCCAATTGGTACAAAGTATAACCTTTAAAACAAACTCTAACACTTCAATGTCACTACTATTCTCCATAGCAGGTTTCTTACACACCTATAGATCAACTCTTCTTGCTGTCCTCTTCTTCATTACATCCTCTCTGCTTCTATCTTTCGCCTCAATCACACTTCCAAGATATTTTACGCTGTACTTTTCTCACCTTTATATCCTACTACTCAACTTTATAGCTTTACTAGGCCTTATCCTCTTCCTTGTGATTACCATCACTTCACACATTTCCATGCTAAATTTCATTCTACATTCCTTCACTTCCTAATTCCACTCTTGTAGTTGTTCCTTTACTTCCTTTTCCTCCTCCCCATATACCATCAAGTCATCAGCAAACATCATGGTTCTCATTATTTCCTCCCCAAGCTTTCCTGCCACTTTGTTCATGATCATTTCCATTATCATTACAATTACTAATGGGGAAAGGGCACTACCCTGCTTTGCTCCGTTTTTTATTTGGAACACTCCGGCCTTCCACTCTCCATCTTAAAACAACTCCTGTTATCCTCACACATGATTTTCACTTCACTACAACTCCTATTTCCACTTCGACTTCCTCCATCGCTTTCCAAACTTTATTACCATCCACGCTATCATCTCTTCTCCACACCCATAAATACCATTACCAAGTCCTTCCCATATTCATACCTTCTTTCCGTCAACTGTCGTATGACAAGGATTAAGTATATTAGGACTTTTATTCTCTAAATCCGTGCTGTTACCATCTCCAACTTCCTTTCATTTTATTTATTATTATCTTTTCCAGTATCTTTTCATATATTTTTGTACAGGCACATCAGCGTTATCCCCCTATAATTTATACACCTATATCTGTCTTCTTTCTTTAAAATCGCTAGTACAGCTACTTTTAAGGGTCTTTCGGTACCTTTTTTCCTTAAAAACCAGTCTCAGTATCCTGTATAACCATTTAATACCTGTACAACCATTTAATACCTGTTTAACCTGTGGCTCTTAACATTTACACATTCACTTTGTCCACATCTGGAGCTTTTACTTGTTTAATTCTCTATAATTCGTCCTCCGCCTCTTTTCTATTCTTCTGCTATTTCTTCCTGCCCCTCTCTTTCACTTCATCCCTTTCTTCTTCCTTCCAAGTCTCGTTCCAGCATTTTGTCCATTTTTGCATCCAATCCTTCCTAGTTTCCCGTGCCATCAACTTCGTCCTTTTCTTCTTCTTCCTCTGTTTCCTCATTCCTATTCCTAAAACTCCTTCTGAATGGTTTATTCTTTTCCCACACTGCTTCCTTCACCCTGTCGTTCCAATTTTCATTTAATTTAAATGGGAAAAATATAGTCTAGATCAAAATCTAAGCTATTTATAACATGGAAAATAGTTCGTGCTTTTCGCTGTACTATGAAATATCAATAACAACTTGAAAATGCAGTTATATAAAAATATACAAAAATGCAGCCACGTATCTTTGGCATGAGGACGATCCTTGACGAATTTCTTTTCTGAAAAGTGATCCGTGACTCCAAAAGTTTGACATTCGTTGCCCTATACTATACGGCCACCAAAGTGAGTAGTGTATTATTCGTAGGATGGAAAACAACTACTTTATATAATGATCATGAAAATCTAGAAAGTATAAAAACATGAATTAATCACAAAGATTAAATGAGTGAGTTTGTTTGATCGTTGGAATTTCTATTGTTCCTTAAGGTTTTCAAATATTGAACATCCTGGTTTGCCAGATTTGTCTGTTTTTCAATCTTCCCACCACACCTACGATCGTCTCACGTCGCACGGTGAGGAAGTTTGATCAATTTATTTGGAAATGTGTTAACACCTTTTACTTGTGAAGAAGCAAGAAAATGACGAATACAATGATAAACAAGTATTTGTACCAGGAGAGAGTGAAATCTAAGGTTGACCCTGTTAACTGCTATTTAATGGTTATTCTGTAATGTGTAACTTGACCCACAACTATATTGTATATTATATTTTGCTATGTTAAAGAGAATTAAATTATCTTTATTTATTTATTCTCGTTTTAGAATTCCATAAAAGGTTGTCAAATAAGGGCACAAATATTGAGATATTTCTGGGAAAGGTAAAAAGATGTGTAAAAGTTATTGTAGCGTGTTTAGTGAAATTTGGAAACTCCATTCCCTTTTATTGTCATAGTGTCTTTATCGGTTCAGACTATATTAAAAATATTATTTTTATCAATTGGTGGGCAACACTGTGAGAATGGCTGACATGGTGATGGAACCATCCCATCAATTTTGGTGTAAAGCAAGGGCGTATAAAGAGGGTAGTCTGGTTTTTTTTGTAGCTATATACAAATGTGAAGAGCATTGCTAGTTAATACAAGGTTGTAAAAGTTGTGTTAAGAGAAGGGAATCAGTGGTAAGATAGTAGTGGCCTGATGATCATTCAAAATCAGTGTTAGTTACAGTATATATAAAACATGTCAAATCTAAATATTAAAAAACATAGATATTGACTACTTTTTAGTAAAAGCATCACCAGCAGAAACGAGACACCTAAAGAGGTATTATGCTTTTTATTTATTTTTTATTTTCCCGCGTTTCACTCACTACCTATTCTGCCGTACGTACGTTTAAGTAGGATACCAATTACGCTATTGTTGTAAGAATTGTAGAGATAGAATGTAGAATAGACGTACCCGCATTTGTGTGGGGTTAGAATGAAAAACCATTTAGGAAAAACTATTCTCAGTACACTCGACCGAGGTTCAAGCCCCATCACTAGTAAACAAAGAGTTAATAATCTTGACCATTAGTAGCTAGTGGGACCCTTAGCCCCAATGCTCTGATAGGATAAATTTGGTCACGTGACCACGCACCCTCACTCTCCGATTGGTTGTTGGTTTTCCCCTCCACTCCTGACCCTCTAACCCTCCTCCTGGCCCCTACCCCTCCTCCTGACCCCCTCCCATCCCTGACCCCCTCCCACCCCTGACCACCTTTCTAGACATGTTGGTTCTTGTTTCAAACATGTTGGTACTTGTAATTTCTTGTTTTATTTGTTTTGTATGTATACTCATTGCTTTTTTTATTTGTTTTCTTAGGTATGCTCATTCATTTTTTATTTGTACTCATTGGTTATTTATGTCTGGGTAGGATTTGGATGGGACGTTGGAGTTTTTTATTTATTTGTGGAAGTGCAGTACACGGTGCTGGGCACTCCTCCTTCGGCATCGCTAGTGAGCATCTTCCCTGGCCAGCCGCTTAGCTACGAGTGTGATCACCGAACAGCTGACAGTGTATCACGGCCGTAAGGCCCATTTCACCTTTCCTTCACTCCCCATCCTCCTTACAACGCCACGGCATAGAATGAACTAAGTTACACTGACTTCTCCCACTCGCAAGGCTCTGTTGGACTGCCTTTCACTTCACCCCTCCCCTCCCCTCACTTCTTCATACCTCACTCTTCGTGAGGTCGTCAGATGTCGCAAATTTGTTATAAATTTCGAAAGAGAGTAGCAAGGATCTTGTTGAACAATCATGAGCCCCCAAGGCCGCTTGGTTTTCCTGGTGTCGTCATCGCAATGTTGCAACCCCCTATGGGGTAATAAGTTTTTCCCGGGTGATGTCGCAACTAGTCATTGCAATGCCACAACCCATTATGTGGTAATGGGTTTTTCAAAACTCTAGAGCATTGGCACAGCTTGGATTATGCACAATCAGGGGCCTTGGAATCTTCAGATAGTGGCCGCTATCCCCCACCACAAAAGTCTATTTAATTTGTTATTTGGTATCGTCCATTGGCATGCGCGGATGTAGGTATCCGTCAGGGATTGGAGGAGTAAGGTAAACATGTTCCAGCATTTACATGGAGTGATGGAGAGTAGAAAACCACCCCAGTTCACCTGAGCGAGAATAGAACCCACTACCTCCCCTGTCATAACTATATGAGCTTGACATTTAGATTGTGTACCTGACATATATTCCAACCCCGATACTACTTAAAGAACAACAAAATTTAATGTTCAATATTATATTTTGATGTAATAATATGTAACTTTTACAAAAATTCATAAGTAATACAATTATGAAGAGCTTGACATTATTTTAAATATTATTTAATGTCCGTAAATATATGTTGACGAAATAATATATAAATACATAAATTCATAAGTATTAACAGAGTTGAATACTGATGACTCATACCTGGTGACAATTTGGGGGGTCGACAAGACATGTCGGGACATGAGTAGATCGTGACATTGAATGAATTTGCAATAGGTTTTCCCAAATGACTGGTGCCAGTTTGGCGGATCGACAAGATAGGAATAGATCGTGACCCTGAAACCGTGAGTTAGGTCATTGACTCCGGCAACCCTTCCCCTCAACAATGGGCTTTTTCCCGGTGATGTCGCAAATAGTCATCGCAATGTCGCAACCCGCTATATGGTTATGGGTTTATCCCGGTGATGTCGCAACTAGAGAGAATTGACACAGCTCTAATTATGAACCATCAGGCGCCTCGTAATCCTCAGTTAGGGACCGCTATCCCCACCACAAAATTCTACTAAAATTGGTTGTTTGGTATCGTTCGTTGACATGCGTGAATGTAGGTACCCATAATGTACTTGAGGAGTAAGGTAGTAATGTCCCAGAGTTTACGCGCTTTCTGGCAAAATGTGCGGTAAGGATGATTAAGAAAAGGTTCTGGAGGAAGAAATATCTACAATTTACACGGTGGGGGATTCGATTTCCACCCCCGTAATAATTATATGAGACTGACATTTAGATGGCGTGCACACTGGGATTCGAACTTCAATATCTTTAGAACGGTCGTATTTCCTGCACCCCCACTATTTTCGAAGGGGTTTTGCAGGTTGACTAGATTTTTCTAGACCCGGTAGAATGTATACCCGCATTTGCTTCAAAAGTTGATCACTTTCTAATCGCCCGTCTAGTGGCGCCTTAGATCATGCGACCATCGATGCAAGTATAAAATGCATTGTGACGGTAGATTGCTACCCAAGGACCTAGACTTTTTTTTGCCAGTGTTTGGGTCCAATTATGGACGAATGAATTGATGGTTTCACTATCAACCGTCATGTAAATAAGAGCACGCTCAACTTTTAAATTATTCATAAATAGCAATTTACCACGGCGTTGCTCGTGACCCACTGTGGTATTGTGTTAAGAAATAACCAGCATTTTCACACGACGTTGCTCGTGACCCACTGTGGTATTGTGTTAATAAATAACCCAGTTAAAAATTTAAAAACCTGGCTTTGCGGTGCATTCGGACCCCCTCCCGTACACCTATGTTAATAATTTCAGATCTATGTGTGTCGTAGTTTTGGCTGGGCATCGCACACAAACAAAAAATACACAGACAAACACATCCTTTTATTATTATAGATTCTTGTTCTATTATTATTATATTTAGCACCGCGTCTTACTGCCCGTTCGGGTTCCGTTCTATCAATATATATATATATATATATTACACCTATGTTAAAAATGTCAGAACTCTGCGTGCCGTAGTTTTGGCTGGGTATCGCGCGCGCGCACACACAAACAGACAAACACATCCTTTTATTAATATATTCCCGTTTTATCAATATATATATAAATATGTGGATAGCCCAGACGGCATGCAAGAGAGAAAACTAGATCGAAAATCTCAATATCGAGATTTATTCCCACTGCACCCCAACAAGATTCGAACTGAATCCTAGATATGAACATGACAGCTGAGCACTGTCTCACCGAACTACAGTCCCTTATTCATAAGAACAACTAGAAAAGCCACTCGATCTAATTTCACGTATTCATACGTCAAGACAAATGATCTGCAGCAACCTATTTGATATACTATTAGTACCTATAAACTATCACCGATACTGTAGTATTATTTTATAAATGTTGGCTGAAAAAGTTTTGTATTTTATAAAAGTGTCTTTGTATAAAAATTAAAATATACAGATAAACAATTGTTTACCACAGCGTTTTTTATGACCGGTTTGGGCCTTACTACATTTATTCCCCCGTCAAGTTAATCTAGTGTGAGTCTGACGACTTGTAGCCCCACGACCACCGATGTATAAAATATTAGTGTTACTGTACTTACCGGCCGAGATTCGAACCTCAATCTCCCGTCATCAGTAGTCTATAGCTTAATGCGAGAGTAGAGCGTTAGACCATGCGGCCACCAGAGCAGTGATTACCACTTTGTCCTCTAGTGTAGAACAGTTTTCTATCTATTACTCTTTTTTAGAACCACGTCTTACTAACCGCTTGAGTTATAATACGCTTAAGTACTATTTACGCTAATGGACTAGGAATTGGGAAGGTCGCACGTGCATTTGTGGGGGGAGGGAGAGTGAAAAAACCACCCCAGTTCTCCCGACTGAGATTAGAACCTCGATCTCCCCGGTCCTTGGTAGTCTAGCTCAACACGAATCTGGCACGTTAGCCAACTGCATCACCGAGGTGAGTATCTATCACTCTGCACTCTTTTTAGAGAGCTAACAATCTTTACGAGGCTGAGTCTTCTCTATGTACACTTCAACCAAACCAGATATTACAACAGTTTGAAAGAAGTAGAACTGCGAGTTCAACCGGATTAGGAATTGGGAAGGTTGAATCCACATTTGTGTTGAGGGAAGTAAGGAAATGTTCCAACGTTTATGTGGAGGGAGAGTGGGAAACCATTTAGTGAGAATTATCAACAGTAAACCTCAGCAGATATTCAAATCCCCAACACTGATTCGAGCCCCAATATATTTTGCCGGGTGCTTCATGGCTTGTAGCCGCCAAACCCTAGAGAACAATATGGTGTGGATTTGTTTAGCTTACCATGAATATTATTAAAACTTATAATGTCCGTTTAAAATACACATACACACACAGCCTCCCATCGTTCTACATGTCTAATATTTAACACAAGAAAAATATTAAGGCTGAATAAATTAGTTTTACTAAGGGAATGTATCTCAATTTTCCAGAGCTGGAGGTGGAAAACTATTTATGAAAATTAACCCCAAAAATAACTTTCTGCGGGGTCAAACCCCGAGCTTCCCATAACCTGTTTTAAGATGGAAACTTAAAGGTGATCTGGTGCACATATTATTTATAGATCACACGAACTCGGCACATTTTAACACCGTTCGGGTTATGCGCTTAAGTACTAATTACGCTAACAGATTAGGAATTGAGAAATTTGAACCCGCAATTGCGTAGTGGGAAAGTGGAAAACTACCCTCAGGTCTAAGACAGCACTCTCTCATTATACTAAACTACAGGGGGTTCGAATCCTGGTCCACTGGCTGCCACCTTATTTGGTCAGTTAGCGGTCTCCAGCTCAAAGGACTATATTTGACTTAGCTTTGGTAACAAGATAATTACTTTTATTTTGAAACAATGAAAATTACTATAAGGGGGTAAGGGCAAGGAAGTGAACTGGCATTTGCATGGAGAGCCAGACCGGGATATACCTTACTGGAATCCGATCTCCCGGCAAAACATCATGACACGGAGCTAATATCTGGTTTCTAACCCTTGACGTGTGTATATACCGTCATAATCATACTAGCTGTTATGCATCGAGAGCCTGACGCTTTAGACAGCGTTGTGTTAGAATTTCCATTCTACCTCCACGAAAATTCTGTACACTTTAGTTCTATTACCTAGTATTTAGAAGTGTTCGTTAAGCAGGGGATTGTATCTCTGCTAATTAGTATCCACTTATACCCTTGCAATATATAGGACAGCCAGTGACGTAGTACGGTTCAAGAAGTCCATGTTTGACTCCCTTCTGGACACGCATGAAAGCTCGCTGATTTTCAGTAACTTGTATCTAAGTGTAATGTGTGCCCATGTTTGGGTGTGTTTAAACTTTTGATCCCTGGCAGTACTAATTAGTGTCAAGCTATCCTTTAGGGTGTAGAGGCTTATAATCTTGAATGACCACTTTCTATAAGAGATAAAGCCGGTGTTTCTATGGCTGGGGCAGATAGACAGTTCTCTGTAACTCATGTAACCTAAACTATAGGGCTGACATTTCTAGCTAGCTTCACTGGCACATATCGTTCTCACTTCTTAAAAAGGGTTATTTAGTGTTAAATGTTGTGTGAGTTCTGGCCATTCCTTGCTGGTCAGTCGTTATTCTTTAGATGTCTGTTGCAACACATTCACTATTTCAACTCTATTGCGTTTGTAGTCTTTGTCCCCCAATCGTGGAGTAACTTAAATTAACCTATGTCCGTCTTTTGTTCTAGAAAGTGTAATTATACTTATTTTAATATAAATAATTTATAATTATTAATAATAATAAAATTCAAATCACCACAAAACTAAACTAATATACACTTAAATAAAGATTTTAACACATTATGTATGCTCAGTATGTGTGTCACGACTCGGGGATAGCCGGCTTACTGGTCACCTTTAGTAAATGAGATTAATAGTTGCGCGCGCATTACCCTCATATCTCCTCGCAGACCTGAATATTTGGGTGCGTCATAGGAAAGTATCAGCTTATCACGCCCAAAGGAACTGAAACATTCGCTTCTCGCACTCGCTAATATGTCACTACGCTTTTTTTTATTACTACTAAAATTTCAATTACATCTGTTTTATGTAAAGAGATGGGTTTTTCCTTTTTTTAAACCTGGGATAGCTGAGCTTATCCTGCCTACCCTGACGCCTCGCTACTGGTACACTCCGATAAAAGAAAATGAAACTCATAACAGCTACTCTCTAGTTTATCTATGTTTATGGGAGGATAAAATATGAAAGTTAACTTTAAACGAAATTGAATGTGCTTGTTTAGTATGGTTTCACTGTTATTTGAATCAGCTACATTAGAATTGATATGTTGAGAACCGACATGTCTCTCGTCAGTCTACTATTTATGTAGGATGGTGAATCTTACTTATATCTTATTTTAGGAGAGTATATGTTTGTATTTAAAAAATTACGCTAAGAAGAAATATTATATAATTAGTTATTCAGCCATTCTAACATTTTTATGTAGGTTCAGCCCTGACTAAAGGCTAGTATGAGTATTAATATTATTATTTAACATTCAGGGCGAATACATGATGTTTGTGGAGGAGTACCGCAAGGAGTCTGACGCTACTTGGATCGTTAAGCCGTCTTGCGGTAGCCAAGGAAGGGGGATTTTTCTTTTTCAGAAGTGAGTATATAATATTAAATAGTTATTTTCCTATTTTAGAAATGATCATATAATAATATTCAGGTATTTTCTTAATTTAGAAGTGAGTATATAATATTACAAATAAAATATACTCTCTTATAAGATAGTATTTAATATTATATATGTATTTTCACCCGGATACGTAGTTTTCATGGGTTATATACCAGTTAATTGTTGGCTATTTCTCAATAGGCAAGTGTTAATATAAAATCATGACGACTATTATTTGGTTTGGTTGTCTGGCTTATAACTGATAAAACTGTGCCGAGCATATTTTAAAAATTACGTCCATATAATAGGTCAAATATATTTGTGTAATTTTGTCTGTTCGGGTAGTTTTAAAATTCGTCCCTCTGTTGTCACCAATTTGATTGTGTCTAACTACGAGCGGTGGTTCCATCATATGGTCACTATGTAGCTATGAAAAGAGATGCTCATTGTGTTTACCAAACGAAGGTAGCTCTCTGGGCGATACAAATATATCCATAAGCCTGTTGATACGTAATAAAGCTACAACGTTTTCTAGATAGTACCAATGAAGTGATAATAATATAGTTTCAATTTGGCAATATCGATATTCCCGACACAACACAAGCTATGGGTGTAGGCTGAAGGAGTTGATGGATTGGAGGACTGCAAGGAGTCTGACGGAGGCAAATAATAAGGAGGTCCTATCCGACTGGAAGACACAAAGGTCCCATGACAACATAGGGGACCAGGTCCCTCCTGACACTCACATTGTACAGAGATACATCGACAACCCTTACCTCATCGCTGGACGGAAGTTCGATCTTAGGATCTACGTCCTCATAACATCGGTAAGTAGATGAGTAGAGCTCACATATAACCAATATTAATAAAGTGGTATGTCCATAGGAAAAAGTCCCTAAATATCTCATTGTGTCGACTGGCTTATAAACCCAGGGAAAAGTGAATATAATGGCCCTCTAGGCCTTGATAGGTCAATAATATAATTTAAAACTAATCGTCCCACCTTGGTGCTTCAGATGAAAGACACACATAGTAGACATATGAAAGTAAATATTTGATTATATAATATATAGAATAGCTATTAAGGCTGCACCTAAACAGTTTAAATTATTTTTAACATCCTATTTTAAATGTAAAAAAAGTTGTTATTTCTGAAATAAACAGTTAATAGCTCTAAAAAAATGTGTTACTGAACTTCTACAGAATTTACTTTGTATCATTAATAGGTTTCACGAATTTCCTGAAGTTTAAAGGCTTTGTCGGGAAAAAATTGAATAGAAACGTTATAGTGGTTGGTATAACAATGCATTTATTGTGGAAAGCTTCCAACAATATTTGTTCTACTACTAAGAATTGTAATTTTCAAAAATCACAGCAATTTTCCCACTAAACATTAATATATTAACGTTACAATTAAAATCAGAAGTGATAGGCAAAGCCCGTGTAGGGTCGCCAGACGTCCCTTATATACGGGATTTTCCCTTTTTTAAGGAAATGTCCCAGTGTCCCGAAAAATGTCATTGGGACACCAGATTGTCCCTTATTTTAGAAAAAATTAATTTAATTATGTAAAAATAATTAGATTACAAAATTTAAATATGTACATTCAGTAAACTAATTTAATTGAAATAACATAGGCTATGCATGCTGGAACTGCTGAGATCAGTGGTCTTCACTCGGAGGGGAAACCTAACTATAGGCCTCTTTTCCCCCTCTAAACTCTTTGGAACTGCTGAGATCAGTGGTCTTCACTCGGAGGGGAAACCTAACTATAGGCCTCTTCTCTCCCTCTAAACTCTTTGGAACTGCTGAGATCAGTGGTCTTCACTCGGAGGGGAAACCTAACTATAGGCCTCTCTTCCCTCTCTAAACTCTTTGGAACTGCTGAGATCAGTGGTCTTCACTCGGAGGGTAAACCTAACTATAGGCCTCTTTTCCCTCTCTAAACTCTTTGGAACGGCTGAGATCAGTGGTCTTCACTCGGAGGGGAAACCTAACTATAGGCCTCTCTTCCCCCTTTAAACTCTTTGGAACTGCTGAGATCAGTGGTCTTCACTCGGAGGGGTAACCTAACTATAGGCCTCTCTTCCCTCTCTAAACTCTTTGGAACTCAACTATCCGCATTCAGAGTCGTGTCTTGTGTCAAGTCAGTGTTGTTAGTATCTGAGATGATTGTCTGAAGTATAATAGTCAATACCAGGATTATACTTAGCATTTGGGGGTGACTATTACCGCAGCAATAATGATTGTGTTTGTGTTTAAGTGATTCAAACAATATGTTCATTTAGTATTGAGTACACAAAGGAATGGTATTTTATTGGAAGGGGCAATAATAACTATGAAGCTAAATGCATGCTGTGCAGTTGTACATCCAACATCTCTATTGGAGGCTTGGTGAGAAAGCGGACACTATACACCACGTTCGTACTCAAAAACATAAATTGTAGGTTCCATATTCTTCAAAAACAGTAAGTAGTTATTTCTTTAAAAAAGATACAGATGAAAAAGACAAAGTAATTGCAGCCAATATGGCAAAGGCCTACCATATTGTCAAACACCACCAATCCTTTAATACAAGTGACTGTAACAATAAACTTCTTCTAACTTTGTTCCCCGATTCAAAGATTGCTACAAAGTTTTCCAATGTCCGAACTAAATGTACTACGTAGGTAGAAAATATAATTGCTCCTCATGTTTTAAAAACAGGCTATCGCTGATATCAAAGAAGAAGCCAATATCATTCTATGCCATTTCTACAGACTCATCTAATCATAGTAACGAAAAGATATTTCCTATTGTTATAAAGTACTTTACCCTTAAGAACGGAATGGAAGTAAAGTTGTTGCGAGATGCTTTGCTGTCAAATGAAACATCTGACTCCATAGTGGAACTGGGCATCAACAGATTGAAAACGTATGGATTCGCTGTAAACAAGCGTATTGCATTTTGTGGTGATAACTGCAATATTAATTTTGGTTGGCGTGAACGTTGGGGAATTAACAATGTTTTCTTTAAGCTGCAAGTTGCAAGCTGCATTAAATTGTGCCACAGAGGGTGTTGGATTCCCTGCACATTGGCTACATAGTACAATGAGTACAGATGCAGATACTTTATAAATAGATGTTGATGTAGCTGTGAAAATATTTTCACATTTTAGTAAATACACAGTACGAAATTAACATTTAACAGAGTTTTGTGAGTTTTTTGGTATTCAATATCAAACAATTCTTTCTCATTCCAAGACATGGTGCTTGTCTTTGGTAAGTGCTGTTGAAAAAATTATAAAACTGTTTGAAGATTTAAGACATACTCCATCTCAAAGGAAAACCCTTCAAACATTTTGTACGATTACTTTTCCTCTTCTTTAAGTGAAGCTTGCTTTTATTTGGTACACAGTCTATCACACGCTCTGAGTATCAAGACACTATAAATTGTAGGGGGTAACAAAAGCATTTTTGAAGTTCTGGAAACTCTTAAGGAAACAGAATATATCCTAAAGGAATGATTTGAAGCCAACGTTTTCCCCATCAGTGTAAAAAGCATTTTAAAGTCAGAAGATGTTTCACCAGAATGTGCTGACTCGTTTTTGGCAGATGTAAGGATATTTTATAAAACTTGTTATGATTACCTGGTGAGCTGGATGAATGAAATTCAGAAATATGTTTTTCCCTGGATGCTTCTCAATAGTCCACCTACAAGGCAACAACTTGACAACACATATGTTTTTTAAACAAAAAATTGTTACAGTTAATAACAATGAACTTTTCACACAGTTGACAAATATTTGTGTATTGGTAGAAAACAAACTGAATAAAAACACAAAGTGTGAAGTAAAATGTCCAACCAACAAAAGTGGCACTATTACACGAAGACATGTGAAATATAGTCTCTATACTCTGAACTACCAATAATATGTCAGTATCCCAGCACACAACGCTCATGTGGAACGAATATTTTTATTGATGACCATTCAGTGGACAAAATAAATAAACCATGGAGGTAATTTTGCAAACCTTAGTCAATGAAAATAAGATTTGTTCGGAATTGTATCCATATGTATTAAATGACAAACACTTTTTAAAAGTCACACAAAATTCAGAAAAGTATTAACTCAGTGGTTTCCAACATTTTTCTGAGTATGACCCCAATTTTTGCCTCTGAGATAGTCGGGACCCCTCGCGATTAGTTCCTAGATTTTTAATTGATATAAATTGATTATATAGTTATTATCAAATGTATCACTCATTTCTAATAAACCATTCAAAACAAAGTGTATAAATAGCGTCAACAATCTCAAAAGATTCTAGACATCAGTTGCAGAGTTAGTGCTCTTTGAGTCTGCATTGATGCACATAGTTTCTTATGTAGCATTAGCCACTAGATAAACACTCCAAAGAACAAGACATACAACCGACTTACCCAATTGCATCAACTCCACTAGCGGCTGGCTCTACAACACGCCCGGCTAGCCCACCTAAAAAACCCGCACGAACCAGACAACCGTCCAAACTGTACTGAGAGACGCGCCCATTCAAACACTCGACAACAACAGCCGTCCCCCACCCCTTGTCTCCGATTGGAAAGAACATCGCCAGTGCCCAATTTTTGTTTCCTCGGCCGTCTATAAGCTTGTGGATCATTCCCCGCCATGTTCTGGTTCTTTCGTTTCCCCCCCTTCTTTCCCCTTTCTGTGACCTGTGCTTCTGCGTATAAAAGAGTACCCGTGTGAATTATGAACTAATCTGGGACTGGCTCTGGTTATAGCTAGTGCAAACTGAAGGCGAGGATAATAACAATGTAAGCTAAAATTTATTTTCGGCATAATCATCTATGTTTTCAAAATTCTCTTTCGGCAGTTAGGACCCATTTCTTATATGGATTGACTAAAACTTGGAACTTTCATTATGAACTTTTTCACTTGTATATGTGTCAAAGATAAATGTACTTAAATTTTAGGACTTTAACTAAATTGAAATATCCAATGGTAGTATTTATTTTTCACTTGTGTTTATTTCGAAGAGTAACTAATTTTAACTTTAAACGTTTACTCTGACTATATGTGTCAAAGATTAATGGAATTAAAACTTAGGACTTTGACTAAAGTTGAAATATCTAATGGCAATGTTTATATTTCTTTTGCATTTGTGTTTATTTTGAAGAGTAAATAACTTTAACTTTAAACATTTACACTTTTACAATATGTGTTAAATATCAATAGACTTAAAACTTGGGAATTTAACTGAAATAAACAAAAAAGTGTTTAATTATTCTTTATTGGTATTTAATAAACAACATAGTACGATGAATTTTGTTCTTACTCCCTTATTACGTTTATCCTTAGGCATCACATGGTAATCAAAGTCTGTAAGATAATCTTTTCTGAGGCATGGTTACGTTCTGATTCAATGGTATTTGTTGTTGAGGTAGGCCGTGGGGAAATGCCCGCAGTTGTTCTATATTGCGTGGGCATTGCTGATGTTTTCCCCTTTTTTGGAAATTTTAATTTGCGTATTGTTTTTATATATTTCTTTTGTATTTGAACCATCAAAGTTAGGCGTTAGGGTAAATTATATGGTTCACTTAAACCTTGGCTCTAGTGAAAAATAGCCAATCTGAGATCCATATCTACCTTAAATCGATTCCTATATTTAGTTTTAAGGGCAGCCACAGCAGAAATCTGGTTTCGAAGAGATAGGACGTGGAAAATATCAAGAGAATTACTACAACTTTTGCACTCATTGTTGGGTACTTACTTTCAGCCTGAAGCTAAATCTGTGTGAGCTCACATTTTTTTAAATTGGATTCCATTTTGGGATCCGAGGATAGATATATCAGTTTCTCTTGTTCACAAATTGGCAAACTCTTTCCTCCTTCCACAGAAGAAGGATTTCGCATCCTATTGTTTTTAATATCATCATCAACGGATTCTTTAAAATATTTTTTGAATCCTAATTTAAGCAATTTGAGGGGGTAGGTGATAAAAAAAAAGAGATGTGTTACAATCATGCCGCACATTGTCTTGTTCTTCAAGAATTTCGTTCAGTCTTAGAAACATGTCAAGAAATCCTTCTTCAACTTTATCCAGCCAAAGATGCTGTTTCCCAATAAAAGCGCTCACCTTGTCACTTGAAGTGAAAATGTTCAATCCAGACACCTGCAATGACGTGTTTGAATAATTAAGTCTTTCAAATATATCGGCAGATACACTAGTTTGCACAATAATCTGTTTTCATTGATCTCATTTTTATTCTCAGGATAGTCACTGTCTTTCAGGTAAAGACTAATTTCGTCCTTCAGTTCAAACACCCTTGCGAGCACTTTCCCGCGTGACAACCATTTACAGCAGAGTAGTATAATAGAGCATTGTGTTCAGTCCCTTTTCCCTCACATTAAGCAGGAAACAAACGTGATTCAGTCGGTCTTGTCTTAAAGACAACACTTAGTTCTGTACTCACGTTTTTTGATGCAAATGACTCATTGTTGCTCGTACAGTGAGTCCAGAAGTCGTTGGGAACCTTTCCTTTCAAAAGATCTGGTGGACCAATCAATTATCCAGATATGACCGGAGCACCATCACTGCACATCCCAAAACAATGTTCCCACTTAATCTCACTTGCTGTCAAAAAATCATCTAGAATCTTGAAACGTCCCTCAGCATTGGCTATTCCGGAATTGGCTTGCAGAAAAAATAGTTCCTCTTTGAAATATCTCTTATTGATTTACAGTACATAAGCTATAAAGTGGGCATCCTTCACTGAGTCAGTGGGTTCGTCGACCTGTATTGAAAATTTTGACAGTTTCAAAGCTTCGGTCAACTGTTCTTGTATATCTTGCGCCATGTCAGATATTCGTCTTCCTGCTGTATTATCTGCCAAAGGGATCTTTCGGACAAGATCTGCAGATGCTTTGTCAACCATTATTCCAGTGATTTCTACAGCAGCAGGAAAAATTAGTCTTTCTCCAACAGAATGAGGATTCCTACATTTTACGATCATATACGAAACTTTGTATGATGCCAGAAGTCCCTTGGTAGGAATACTTGTCATTTTTTATCATTGATTTGGTTTGTAAAGAATATTCTTCCAGTTTTTTATTTAAAAAACCACACGGTTTCTCTACATACTCGTTATTTTTTTAAAGTTCCTCGATACAGCAAGTCTCATAAAAAAACCTTTTCGATCATCAAATTAGAAATAGCATTTTGTTATGCCCCCAGCTACACAGGGCAATAGATAATTTCAAGAATCAAATTTATATATAAAAATATATATCTATTTATTTTCAACTTTACTTTACTAATTATATTATAATAATAATAAAAGTAAATAAATTTATAAAATTGTATCATTGACTGAAAGAAAGGCGTAATATTTCAATGGCCCGCTTACCTCACTTATGTATTAAGAATGAAGTTGCTGTGTTAAAAATGGTATAAAAAATCAAAATCTTAATTGTAAATCTTACTTTAATGCTATAAATCTTTACAATAAATCAGCTCAAATACACTTCAATCATAACCTCTCATTAATCTGGACACTGCCCTTGTGGCCTCATCCTATGGATACCCTCACACATCGCCGGGGTAGCATCCATGTCAAGATATCCGAGAGGACATCCACGTCCTACTGAGGGTATCGCCCAACTTACCAGCCTCATGAGGATCACTGAATACCCCACAGCACATTTGAGAAATGCCTAAATCCCGGAGGATAAGAAAGCGAGGGCAGCATCTCTAGAAAGCGCTTCAAATCCCCCAACATCGTAGATATACTTAATCAAAAACTATCTCTTCCCACGCCCACGCATCAGCTCATCCTGTCCAAAGCTTGAGTATCCCAAGAAAGCGCGACTATCAACACCCCTTTCTACAATGACTCCTCACACTCAACTCCACCTCCTGCCTCATACCCCGGGTCATACTCTCAGCCTTGACATTAGAACGATCCTGGAATTGGAACTATGCAACCTCATCCCAGACCCAGTCCTCTGGAACATCTCCATGCCCTGGGAGTTCATAAACTGGGATTTCGCGGTGATTTTGGAATAAGAAGGTATTAATTGGGCAGAAGAATAGGAACCCTGCGTTCCCTCCCCCTCCCTATGGGAAATGCACCCCAATTCATCCAAATTTTGAGCTAAAATAACGACATCCTGCAGTTTTAACCAAAGATGGCTCCCACCATGGAGCAAGACCAAATAACCATCCAAGAATCACATGACGAGAAACCGATGTCTCTGACTGGCCTATCAACCCAAATTTATTTCAAAATTAGCATAAATTTGGTGGCGCCAAATCCACAGGTCTTCGTGCCTAATCCACAGGCCACAACGCCCACTCTCATGGCTATAGCACCCACTATAAAAGGCCTCACACCTAATCTCCAGGCCACAACGAAAACACTCCAGGCTTTAGTTTCTAATCCTCTTAGATCCGAGTGCACACTCCCTCTTGGGCCACAGCGTCTACAACCACAATCATTCAAATCCATTCACTAACACGTCAAGAAGATTGACGAGGAATCAATGTGGGATCTCAGAATGCTCACCACGAGGCAAAAAAAAGCCATCTACTGTTACAAGTGCAAATACTTCTTTCACTTCCTATGTCTAGGGTGGAAAGGCAGCGAAAGAGAAATGTCTGGACTACAATACAAATGTAAGAACTGCCAACAAACGGATGAGCAAGAACAAGAAGGATTAAGGGAGTTGTGGCTGAAGACCACACAGCCTCTTCAAGTATACAAAGATGCACGCCTTCACGTACCACATAGTTTTCCCCTTTTTTCTAGACAGGAGCACGAGGACCCGGCCTGTCTGTACAACAATGCAAGATCACTATCCAAACCCAAGAGACGCCTAAAGAACTTTGGCCCAACATAGTAAAGGAGTGACTACTTTACGATGCAGCACTGATGGAAGAGTTACGAGAGCCACTCAACCACGTGGGAGGAACCTTACACAAGAATAAAAGAGCACTTTAACTCTCAGTACTTTTAGGTCAAAATAAAAGCTAAACTGCATGGAGAAGCCCAAGCAAAATATGAACCCGTAGCCCAGTTCATCATGAAGACGATACAACTACATAAGACATTTCCCCCCCATACTTCAGAAAAATATCGTACTCCTAGTATTTAGCTCCTATATCCCAACATAAAACCTGTCCTCACATCTGTGACCCTCATTTCCCTCGAGCAAATTATAAAACTATCTCAGTCCATGCAGTGAGACACATGACCTTAATCCCAGCCCCTGGAAATCAAATTCCCTCAAAACACCCACATGAGAGATCTCCGACTATCTCCTTAATGCAGTTACTGCCCTGAATTACACAAGGACTGGACATTTCTTGCAAGAAGAAGAAAAAAGAGAGAACAACAAACTAACTGCCCCCTTAACATCCAGGGAAACAACCAGCGGGGAGGAGACAATGGCTCATCTTCCCCCAAGGAAAATATGTTTTCGGTTTAAGTAATAGCAGGGAATGTTTTTGGAATGGCATAGTCAGACGAGCGGTGGTCAGTGCCATGCATTGTGAAACCAAACCCTCCCACCCCATCACCTCTTGTCACCAAATGGTATGCAGTCAGGCGAGTGGTGGTCAGTGCCATGCATTGTGAAACCAAACCCTCCCACCCCATCACCTCTTGTCACCAAATGGTATGCAGTCAGGCGTGTGGATGTTAGCGCCATGCATTGTGAAACCAAACCCTCCTACCCCATCACCTCTTGTCCCCATCCTGCTACAGCTAGCCAGCCCTTCCTATTCTCCGTGTAAAGGTGCACTCCCTTACGCGCCCCAAGGTTGAAGGCTTGTGAGATAATGTGCATAGCGTGAACCAGTAATAGTTGTTGTCAGTCATCCTGCGTGTTCCTTCATCTTGAGGCTGTGTGTGGCGTGTGTGTTTATAATAATATTATGTAGGGTGATTTTAGGATAGTGTTTATTTGAGTTCTATATTTTAACATTTTTAGTAATTAGACCTAATAATAATGGTTCAATTCAGGCGCTTAAGATAAAAAATGTTGCAAGATTAACTCTTGATAAAAAAGAGAAAATTGAAATCATTAGATAGTCCATGTCCTGAATTCTGTATGGAAAAAAGTGAAACAATGAAAAATTAAAATCGAGTTTTTAAAAGGTAGCTTAAGTCCAAAGAATAAATGTGCATGAAAAAAATTGCTGTATTTGCGGCTGTGATGTTGATAAATCTTTGTACTTTTTCTCGTGTATTTTGTTTTCTACCAGAAACAATGGTGAATGCTTGTGGTTAGTAAAAAGCGTCAATGATATAAAACATTTAACAGAAAGAATTAAGAAACGTGAAGTATCTGTGAATCACAGGAATAGTGTCGCTGATCTTTCTTTGCCAGGCAAAGTAAACATTTCATCTAGTCTAGACTCACATTACAAAGAAAACGTTAAAAAACACAGTACTCACTTTGACAAAAATATACATACTAAAAAGGTTGATTTCATGTGTTAAATTCTATAGTATTTTTTAATTACATCTCAGAGGTCATGAAGAACTACAAATCCTGTTGTCTACAGAGGTCTAATTAATTATACTGCTGAGCTGGATTCGGCAATGAAAGACCATTTAGAACCAGCCACTGTATTCAAAGGAACATTGAAAATAATACAAAATGATATACTGGACTGCATGCTTAATGTCTGTAGGGAGGAAATAGAAAAGCAGATATGAGATTCTTAATTTGTAGCCATCGAATGTGAGGAGACAACTGATGTAACGAACCATTGTCAGATGGTATCAGTTTCTAGGTATGTGTTTGAGGGGTTGGCTTGTGAGAGGTTTTGAGAGTTTCTTATTCCTGAAGGAAGGTGTGCAGAACCCACTGCAAAATTCATAATAGACCACATAAAACCTCTTCTAGAAACTTCAAAAGGAATATTAATAGCACATACTTATGATGGTGCTAGTGTTAATAAAGGCTTTTTTGGGGGTGTACAGTCCAAGATTAGAGAAACATACTCGTTTTATTATTTTATACATTGTTATACTCATCAGCTAAATTTGATATTGGAAAAAGCAACCAGTGCAATCAACCAAGTTCTAGTTTTTTTTCTCATACCCTTCTGCCATTCTCGCATTTTTTTTCCGCACTCATCTCTACGAGCTTACGTTTTGGAGCAAGTAGTTCAAGTGAGACTACCCAGAGTTGCTATAACAAGATGTAACTACAACATTCGAACTGTTAACTTTGTGTACGAAAATAGAGATAAGTTGGAAGAGTGCTCAAAGTTCTTGAGGTAAAGAGCACAAATAATCTTACAGTTAACGAGGTGAGTAGTTACAGTTCTAAAGGCTTTGCAGGACCCAAATTCCATGTTCTGGTTAACTCTTTTGGTGTATTGTACAAACAACTCTAACTACAAACCAGGAACAGAGACAGTGTAATGTGGCAAAATGACATTTGCATTTTTTTTAATGAGTTGCAGAAAGAGAGGAGGCAAGTGAATGAAATAGAGATGCAAATAAACGAAGAGTTCCCTGAGCAACCAAGAAAAAGGAAAAGTAATGTTGAATGTAGCACCAGAGTGGAGGATGCAAGAGAAGTGTGTCATGTCATTACAACTAATGTAAAAGACAAATTCGCTTTTACTGGTCATTTGGAGGCAGCTTCTTTGTTATGTAATGAGCCATTTCCACAATTTTCTACTTGCTTGCCGGAAGAAAAACTCACGCTAGTAATCAAACTCTACCCTTTCTTAGAAAAAGAAAAGCTCCGGTTTGAATTGGGATTACCATACAGATGACAGGACTTTAATATTAAATGAGCAATACAACTATTGAACTTCATGGAGAAAAATAATATTATTTCAGTTTTCAGTGAGGTGACAAAGCTTCTAAAAATGATCATATCGACCCTAATGACGTCTGCTGAATCTGAACGTTGCTTTTCAACACTGAAAAGAATTAAAACTTTCTTAAAGAATGCAACGACAAATGAGAAACTGAATGCTCTAGCGATGGTAGCCATTAACAAGGAACTTATCCAACAAATGAAGGACTTTGACGATAGAGTTATGGATAAAGTTCATTAACTTAAAGGAGAGGCGTATGGACTTCGTATATTGTGAGGATTTTCAATAATCCCCTAGTTTTATTATTATTATTAGTATTAGTATTATTATTCTTAACATCTTATGAAATATATATTATTAGTTGTTATTTTGTGAATCTTCCTTCTTATATGCATTTTGTGGGGTGTTAGTAATGGCCGCCTTAGCAGCACGTTCGTTTTAATTGTTGTTACCCCGGGTTATTAACTATTTAAGGTGGTTCCCTGGTAGCTTACATTTTTGGAAAAAAAATAATTTTATATATATCTTAGATCTATAATTACACTAACCTGGGCATTATTTTATTACCTACCTGTTATCTTTGCAGTCCATTTTCTATCCTTTATTTTTTTTATTTCGGCTTATTTTATTTATTATAAATTTCTTCTAGGGGATCCATCTTGATTAGGTAAGTAGTTCGCGATCCCGCCACACGAGCGTGTTGTTAAGCGAGCATGTCTGTCGCGCGATGGTAGAATGAGAGGGAAGATAGATCTGTTTTTTTTGCTGTTATTATTTTCTGGCGGGTATTTTTTTTTTTTTGTCTTGGAGGAAGACTATAATTGTTTTTGTAATTGTTTTATTAATCTTAATTTTGTTATTATTAATTTTAATCATTTTCCCTAGTGTAGTACTTGCTATAAAAGGGCTATATTAGGAATTATGATTGTTTTTGCGGGAATCTTACCGCCCTTTTGGGTAATTCCTGGAAGACGCTCGGAAAGGAGGCTAGGCGGGGAGATTCCTTCAAGTGGCCAGTGGGTTTTGAAGTGATGGAGGTGAGAAGGCGTGTGGTTTGTGAGTCCGTCAGCATTAAAGGAAATCTACACGCATCATGGACGATTATTGCCTGTTAAGTTGGTGTAGACCGGAGTAAGGCCGAAAATAAGGACCTTTATTTCTATTTTTGGTTTTTTTTCTATATTCTTCAAAATATAATAAATCATTTCTGACGCACGTGTAAGCGTGAGTTGAGATAATTTTTTTCGGAGATTCATCTGACTTCAACAAAAAAACAACTTAATGGTGAGCCGATCCTGTTATGGATATAATTCATTATTTTTTTGTTACTTGTAACTAAAAGTTGCGCCTGAATTTGTCAAAGAAAATCCTCGGATCTACCCAGGCAAGTAAGTGTGGTTGGTGCCGTAAGGATAGCTCAAGCTCTCAGCACCTAAGCTGCTCCTCAAGGGGACACGAGCTGTATTTTCACCTCCATTACTAAGGAACTTATTTATTTTTATTCAGTCTAGAGCTTCAATACGTATAAAAAAGGAATACGACAGGACTACAAAGCTGTAAATGTTCCGGTGTTTTGTTAAATGAGGATAACAACGTATATATAAGTGTTTATATTGTGATTGGTCTGTACTTGAAATTTACTATTTTTTTCTTCTTTCCAATAAAGCCTCACAGTGTATTAGGATTAGTATAATTATATGTGAATTTAACAGACCTCTGGTAAGAGGGAGAAACTGTACTCTTAGTTTTGTATATTACTGGCCGGCTGGAGAGGTAGGGTACAATACAGTTATAGGATATAAATAAAGCAAATATCTTTATTGAGCCATCATATACATTGTTTCTTCATTGTTTCAAAAATTGTTATAGCATATTATATGAGTATTTTTTCATTTTTGGGTCAAGTGTATTTTGTACAATTATGTTTATTTCGTGCTCTCCGATAGCTAAGCTGTGGTAGTACTTTTGCTAGTACATTATATTTAGGTTTTTTTTTGTTTGTTTGTTTTTTTAGTAAAGGTTCCATAACTTCAAGAATGCAAATACGGAGTTGGTTGGGCTGGATCAATCAAGTTGTACCTTGTCTTTAATTTGATAGTCACACCAATTTCTTTCCACATACACCCAGCAGAAGTTTCCCCGTACTACTTAGTATAGTTAATTACTAGTCATTAGGTAGTTTTTTGCCTAGGCAACCTTCTCGTCCTGTTAGTGGAGGTAAACGTTAAAATATGAATAATCTCTTTGTTTGTTGTGTTTTAAGTTATTTCTCGCAAGTGTAAATAATGTAAATAATGTGTATCCTACATATTAATGTTGTGAGCTTGTGAGGACATTGAACATACAAACCTATATATTCCTGCACATTACATAGCTTCAGAGTTTCTACAACAGATCCATGTTCTTTAGGGTGAATTTATATATATTTTTTTATCTTTGCATCTTGCTTGTGATATTAATTTTTGAGTTTAAATAAATAAATATATAACAAAATATATTCTGAAATTAGTGTCATCTTCTAAATGCATTATTTAGAAATAATTAATGAACTTAATTGGTCGTGCCCTCCAGATTCAAAAGTGACGAGCCGCCATTGGTATTGACCCTTGTAGACAAAGTACCTATCTTTATTATTGGTTCAAATTTAATAGTGAGGACTATAATTCTTTTAAAAGAAAATCATAAAATTTAAATCCGAAAGTCAAAATATATTTAACGTAAGTAAAACTCAATTTTCGCTCGGGTTTGCTAGTGTGTATTATTTCATTTCACATGTATTACGAGTTTTGAGTAGCCCTAAATATATCTCAATTTTTAAACAATGGCGTGAGAAAATCCGTGGGGAGCTCCGTACAATTTTTTTCTGTAAAAACTGTAAAGATATTGCACTTAACTTGTAATCCTATCACCCCACCTTAGCGACTGGAAGGAAAGGTATTAAACTGTCTGTATTGATGTCAGAACATACAAATGTGTATTTTGTTTCCAGTTTTCCCCGCTGAAGGCGTGGATCGGCCGCGAGGGTTTCGCCCGTCTCTCAAACGAGCAGTTTTCCTTGTCCGACCTAAGTGACTCTCGCGTGCATCTCACCAACTCGTCCATACAGCTGCGCTCAGACAGCGGAGGACAGGGCTGCAAGTGGAGCTTGAGGAGGTTGCGAGAGTTTCTCACCGCCCGCCACGGCGCCACTACCGTGGAGACCCTCGTCCAGGCCATAGCGCGTGTGGTGCTCACCAGTCTGCGCTGCGTGCAGAACGTCATCATCCAGGACAGGCACTGCTTCGAGCTGTACGGGTACGACGTGCTCCTAGACTGCAACCTCAAGCCGTGAGCACGCACTAGTACCATTTTATATCGTGTATACATTTTAAAATAAATGTTATGCAAATTATTATACAATTATTTAAAATTGGTTACAAAATATAAAGTCTTAATATAATATGGGCTGATGTGTGAAGATGTAATATTTTTCTTTAAATTTAATGTTGTAACACATTAATTACAACAATTATTAAAATTAAAAATTAAATTTTATTTAAGAATTCAAATTTAATTTGAAAAATATATTATTGAAAACCGTATCAAATTCATTTAGTGTAAAACAGTTTAAATTAACAATCTTATAATGTATATAGCAATATAATATTTTTTTTCAACCCCAATATTTGCCTATAACTTTACACATTACACTAACTTAATACTTAATTTAGGAAAGCCAATTTAAAATCAGAAGGCCTATATAATAATTTGCTATTACATTTCTTTGTAATATTAATTCCGTATGGTGTGTCTCCAATTTGGTCAATCCTGGGCCAAGTTGTGCCTTCTACTGCCAACACCATCCATTATCTGATTCATGTACTTAAGTCTAGGACTCTCTCGAATTTCTACCTTCCCTATCTCGTATAACTATCTTTGTCACACTATCATGTCTCAAATGTCCTACCATGTTAAATATTGTTTGCTGTATACCTGTGTAATGTTTACTTTCATCATTGGCTTCTATTAGCACTTCTGTATTTAATACTATCTCCATCCATGATAGTTTCAACATTCTTCTGTATCATACCTCATATACAGTTTTAACTGACAGTGTTTGTTACAACTGAGTGTGAAACAACCACTTGAACTGACAATGTTTGTTACAACTGAGTGTGAAACAACCACTTGAACTGACAGTGTTTGTTACAACTGAGTGTGAAACAACCACTTGAACTGACAATGTTTGTTACAACTCAGTGTGAGTAGTAATAGGGCGAGTATATCCGATTTTCATGCCGAGGGAGTATTGTGATTTCGGAGTGACGTATTTGACGTCAGCCTGTGTGTATGACTTTATGGTGACGTCACAGAATGTCTTTCATCTAGACGTCACATTATATATCAGATTTGAATGAATTATAATATTAAGTGCCAGGTACAGTGACGCCATAAGATAATTAATTGTGCAGGAGTGTGTACGTTTTTACAGTGACGTCATAAGATAATTAATTGTGGTTGGAGGGGTAGTTATGCTAGAGATATTTTGATAATAGTGACAGTATAACGTAAGTGACGTCATGATGATAGTATTGTGATTTCGGAGTGATGTATTTGACGTCACCTTATCAGATTTGAATGAATTATAATATTAAGTGCCGAGGTACAGTTAATGCATTATGACAGTAGAACGTTTGAATGATTAATGACGTCATATTTAATTATACACTAAAAAGTTATATTGCTCTTACTACAAATATATGATTTAAATGAGAGGGAAATATTAATAGAAATGAAAAAATAAATACAAGTTTTTTTCACATTTAACTATAATAAAAAATATACATAGGGCTATTCCACATATAATTTCATATAGTTGTTATATTGAATACATAAAACAATTATGAACAGATACTAGTTACATAGTATAATTAAAGACTAATTTTTAAATTTCTAATTTCATAGGTATGTTTTACTGATTACATAAAACAATTACGTAGGTATACACAGAGTATAATTATAAATAGTGTTTAGGAGTTACATTTATTTCAATTTTTAACCAGTATTACCAAATATTAAAACTATTAACCGGATGGTACAATCCTAAGCTTGATAGAATTGTCATCTCCAATTCCATCATAAATTTTTACAGACTTTGATTTATTAACAAGGTCTATTTGCTCTATTGTGCAGATTTTGGAAAAAATTTTAGGCAGGAAAGAACCTACGATGTGATCTTTTAAATAGGCTTTTACATAAATACCTCTTCCAAATTTAGTACCTCTTTCGTCAAAAGATATAATATGTAGTTTTGTGTTCTCCGTTAAACTTCGAAGAGAAATATATTGAATGTCGGTCTTGGCTGATTTGAACTCCTTTATAAACTTGTTCATACCTTAAAAAAATTCAAACAAATATATTATAGAAAAAATAAGACAGAAACTTTTTTTTTTTAATATTTTATTTTATAAATTACCTTGATTTACTCTGATGTAGATTTATCTGCACTCAGATCAGCCCGCCTAGCTTTTAGGTTGGTCGTATGCGTCTCAGAAGTGACGGTTAGATCGAAGTCTGATGATGTGTCTTCACAATTGTGCAGGAGCTCCAAGTGCTTTCGATACCAGTCACTTAAAACTTTACTATAACGTTTTGAACCACAGGCGTATGACTTTTTAAAGTGAGAAAAGCATTCAGAACTACAATAATGAATCGTGCGTTGAATGGTTGATTCTACTAAAACATCTATTACACAAGTTTAATTATTGAAAAAATCAGTTGTGCCTAATTCAACACTTCGGTCACCATCAGAATATACTTCCAAAATTGCTATATCACCAATAAGTGATATAAAATGATCTTCACCGCATTTACAAACACCCCGATGCCCTATCTTGTCCACTCTATCGAAATTAGATCTACTTGTAAAAAGATTTCTAGATTGACGCTTAATATGGCAACGTTTAAATGACCGAAGGTGGCTGTTTAAACACAAGTCTTCAACTGATTCCATTTTACTAATTTTAATGGCTTAAATACACAGCATATTTAAGTATATTCCTGTAATGTCTAGCTCTCAAGGTGAACAACATCTACGATCTATCTTTCTAATTAAGTATTCAACTTACATCTCACTACCAGCTAGCCATCGAGTCACGATTATAAAGAGCGAGGTGGAGCGTGTACCTTTCTAATTAGATATTCAGGTTGCTTCTGAAAGGCCTTTTCTCCTGCCAGATATATTGGGGTTCTGGTAGGAAGAAGCAAGGCCTTTTAGATGGATATTCGTAATCAATCTAGTTATAGCTTGTTGTTGGAACAGATGGCTGATAGGATTGTGCTGTTTGGAACATATGACTGATATGAGTGTGGTGTTTGGAACAGATGGCTGGTATGAGTGTGGTGTTTGGAACAGATGGCTGGTACGAGTGTGGTGTTTGGAACAGATGGCTGGTATGAGTGTGGTGTTTGGAACAGATGGCTGGTATGAGTGTGGTGTTTGGAACAGATGGATGATAGGATTGTGCTGTTTGGAACAGATGGCTGATATGAGTGTGGTGTTTGGAACAGATGGCTGGTATGAGTGTGGTGTTTGGAACAGATGGCTGATAGGATTGTGCTGTTTGGAACAGATGGCTGATTGAAGTGAACGCCTCGCCGTCAATGTCTGCAACAAGCAATGAGGACTACAAGTTGAAATACACCTTGCTACAAGATGTGTTGAACGTGCTAGATCTGGAAGGAAGGTAACATCGTGCTGTACTATGGTAGATATGAGCCCTCCAAACATATACAGACACCTTGGCTGCCCCATAAATTAGCTATCAACACTCTAATACTAACATGAACTACACACTATCACGGCAACTAAGTCTTTTAGAGCGGCATGGAAGGCTATTAAGGGATTTAAACCATAAATCAAGTAGGAATTTGGTCTTGCTTTTTTTTAAATCCATCCCTCCATGTAAAGCCATAACCCTCACCCCCTCCTCTCAACAGCTACATGCTTTATGGATGACCCCATATTTATACAAACTTTGTAACTTTATAAATATAATTGTATTCAATTCACCGCCTTCTTATTGTATAATAAGAGAGGTGGATAGGAACATACAAAATAGAACTAACACAATATGGATTTTACAATGAAAATAAAAATACCGTTCACAATTTACACTGCTGTCTATAGACAAATAAATTTGGATCCAATGTCCTTTTACTGTGTTTGTCCTTTATCTTATTCCTTTTATATGTTCCTTCTAAGTGTGATTTTATTCTTTACATATTTCCTTCCTCTTCCTTCCTCTTTTAGGATGATGCGTCACATGTTTTAAACTCCCTCCTAATGAGTTCTGATATAATGAAACTTGGGTCTAGAGATTGGGCAGTAATATCATATCCATTACCTCTATGTCGAGTGACAGCAATGCAAGGCTGTAGTCAGGGGGGGGTTCAACACCCCTCCCCCTCGAAATTACTGGCTGGCTATGGCCTTGCAGCAATGTAAAGTGTGAACTGTGTTCTTTTCATTGTAAAGGTCATATTTTGTTTGTCCCCCTTTTATATCTTTCTATCCACCTTTCCTGTACCTTCTTCAAAATATAGCACAATTATTTACTTCATAGAGTGAAAAGAGATTCTCCTTAAATAAATTGTGTAGTAATAATAATAAAGACATTAAATGTAACAAATAGCCGAAACTATTGTTAAAGCATGGTAATGGGGATAATACCACCAGGAAATCATATTTTGAAAATTGAAAAATGACACCTGGACACGGGAATCGAACCCGGGACCTTCGGCTTAGTACGCCACTGCTCTTACCACTGAGCTATCCAGGATTCGTCCCGTGCCCATGGTCATTCTTCACTCATAGTTTAAGGC